>CAUYQV010154964.1:0-17331 GCA_963574575.1 Galagoides demidoff | reverse complement strand
AGCAGAAGTTTATTGTAGAAGTTGATTATACTTCATTTGTTTAAAAAATACGCCATTGAATGTTCACATAGTCCCTTCGGCCAAATTTTTAATCCTTGGGTTAAAGTTGGAAATTACTTGGTTTTCTTCAAAGTCCCCCCCCCCCCCCCCCGCTGTCCCGACCCTCCTTACGAGACTTGATTTGCTACAGGGGAGGCCAACCTGCTTGCTCTGCTCTGCTAATGTTTACCATTAGCTCAGATGTCACCACCCATGTGAGGCCTTTCCTTGTCTTCCTGGTTTTATGCAGTTTCCAGGGTTCCTTGTACTTCCCTGGGGCATATTTCAGATGTTTATTCATTCCACAATTATTCATCAGATGCCTACTCTTTGCTGGGGATAATGTTTTAACTCAAGCTTATACAGTAATGGGGGGAAGACAATAAATATATAATATGATGGGCGGTTTTTATATGCCAAGAAGAAAAAACAGGCCAAGGGCACAGGGAGTGATTGGCAGCAGCAGGGTATGGTTTAGGTTGATGAGGATGGCCTGTCAGAGATGAGATAAATTTTTCAAGGTTAAGGTAGTGGCAGGATCTGAAGAAGAGAGGAATATAGGACCCCAAGTGTCATTTGAGTGGAGAATTAAATGATGTGAGGGAACAAGCTAAGCCACCATCTTGGGAAAGAATATTCAGGGTAAAGAGCAGATATGGGGGCCTGTGTAGAGGACTGTGCTGCACCTGTTCAAGGCACTATGATGCAGGAGCTGGATTCCTTAATCTTCTAAAAAAAAATACTTGTTTTTTCTCTCTCTGCCAATGATAATAGCAATAACATTTGTGTAGCATGTACCAGGTGCCAGGAGACTGTTTGTAAAGTGCCCCATACACATGGTCTTATCTCTTCTTCACATGTGACAATAACTTAAGGTAGGTTTTACTGTTCTTCATTTCCCAGATGAGGAGACTGAGGCTCCAATAGGTTAAGCCACCTTAACCTATTAAACTACCTTTTTATTTTAAAAGCAATAAAAAGTCACGAATTACGGAAGGCACTCAGTGAAAAGGACAAATCTTCCCTCCCGCCTCGTCTCTGCCTTCATGTCTCTAAGGTACCCTTTTTGATGTTTTCTAGGAGACGTGTCCTTTTTACACAAATGGGACCATTTGTACATACTGTTCTTCAATTTTGTAAACGTAACAGTAGAACCATTTATTCAAAAATACAGAATGAGCACCTGCTATGTGCCAAGCACTGTCTTGGGCACTAGGGACACTGGTGAGGAAGACAAAGTCCTCGCGTGGAACTTATCGGGCCCACCTTCTGTGCTGGTACGTACAGATTCTCCTCATTCACTTTCACCCTGGAGGTGCCTCTCACCTATGATTCAGAAGGGGGTTTCTAAGGTTCTGCCAAGATAATACCCAGTGAATATCCTTGTGTACTTTGCCACTATGCCAGGGACATTTGTAGAATTAGAATGGCTGGGCAAATGGTATGTCATTGGAAAATCTGCTAAGTATTGTCAGCTTGCTGACTTAAAATTGTATCACTTAATACCTCTACCTTCAGTGTATAAAGGTGGCAGTTCCCTATATCCTCATAAGCTGGCTGTAGGTATTCCTGATTTACTGTTATTAAAATAGTTTTTTAAGGGCAGCGCCTGTGGCTCGGTGAGTAGGGCACCGGCCCCATATATCAAGGGTGGCAGGTTCAAACCGGGCTCCAGCCAAACTGCAACAAGAAAATAGCTGGACATTGTGGGAGACGCCTATAGTCCCAGCTGCTCGGGAGGCTGAGGCATCTCAGAGAATCACCTAAGCCCAGGAGTTAGAGGTTGCTGTGAGCTCTGATGCCATGGCACTCTACCGAGGGTGATAAAGTGAGACTCTGTCTCTACCAAAAAAAAAAAAAATCAATAACTTAGAGACAGAATATAACTAAAACTATAAAGTAATTGATAACTGCCCCTGCAGATCCCCGGCGCTGCGGGCACCATGACCTGTAGACTATAACTGTCCCTCATTAAATCCTCCCCAAAGTGTTTATTCTTTGATCTGTAGCTCAGTACTCCTCTGCCCTTTAGCCGGTGTCTTCTTCCTTGAACAAAGAAATGCCTGTTTAATTGAAACCACTCTACCGAGGGCAACAAAGTGAGACCGTCTCAAAAAAAAAAAAAAAAGTTTTTTAGGTAGGAAAGGACATTGGATGTTGGGGCTCCTTTAGAAGTCTTTTAGGATAACATGTTTCCTTATTTTTGTCCTTTGACCTGTCACTTTGTTTCGTGGCTGGATTCACCAACACTGAGCTATGTGCTTGTATTTTCGTAATGAACCCTCATGGTGATGGCGGAAGTCAAGGTCCTGCTAGATTTGGTTTTTGTGTGATTTTGTTTAGGATTTTTAAAAACTAGATTTTAGAGCAGTTTTAGTTTTTACAGCAAAATTAAGCACAAATTTCCCATCTGCCCCAGCGCTGATCCTTGCACAGCCTCCCCCGTGTCAGTACCCCACACCAGAGGGCACTTCACAGTCACTGGGCCACACCAACACGTCATCACCAGAGTCCACAATTCACACTAGGGTTCGCTCTCCATGTCTGTCCTGGGGCGTGGACAATGCATGACGACACATCTCCATTTTAGTGTCATACCGGGTGTTTTCGTGTCTAAAAATCCTGTGAGCCCCACCTGTTCATCCCTCCATCTCCCCAACTCTTGGCAACCACCGTCTTCATAGTTTTGCCTCTCCCAGGATTCTGTATGGGATTTTGTTTTTTTTGAGACAGAGCCTCAGGCTGTCCCCCTGGGTAGAGTGCCGTTGCATCACAGCTCACAGCAACCTCCAACTCCTGAGCTCAAGTGAGTCTCCTGCCTCAGCCTCCCAAGTAGCTGGGACCACAGGTGCCCACCACAATGCTGGGCTATTTTTTTTTTTTTTTTTTGGTTACAGCTGTCATTGTTTGGCGGGCTGGGCTGGATTCAAACCCACCGCCTTAGGTGTATGTGGCTGGCGCCTTAGTCACTTGAGCCACAGGCACCGACCTTCTATATAGGATCTTCACATCAAAATTTCTTGGTGATGTGGTTCTGTAGTTTTTCTTTCATGTACTGCCTTGGTCTGGTTCTGTGTCAGTGGTTTGCTGTCTTTGTGAAAAGCTTGCAAGCCTGGCTTTTCTTCTTAGTGCTATAGAACCTTTATTAAATAGCATAGGGATGACCTTAGAGTTCTGAGCAAGGCCTCTGTGAAGTCATCTGCATCGGGACCCCTTGGCCATGTGGTGGGGGGTGGGGAATAGCTTTTGGGTTTTTTGTCTCTCAATTCTTAAATAGGCAATTTCCATCTCATTTCTCTTCCTGCCTCTTCTGTTTTCTCTCTCCTGTTGTCTGTCTTTATCTCTTAGATCTTTGTCTCTTCCATCTGAATAATGGGAATTCCAGTAGTGCCTCCTTTGATTTGAGAATTTTTTTTTTTTGAGACAGAGTTTTACTTTGTTGGCCCTCGGTAGAGTGCTACGATGTCACAGTCCACAGCAACCTCAAACTTTTGGGCTTAAGTGTTTCTCTTGCCTCAGCCTCCCAAGTAGCTGCTCCTACCACAACATTCAGCTGTGTTTTTTTTTTGCTCTGGCTTGGACTGGTCTGGAACTTGTGAGCTCAGGCAATTGACCCACCTTAGCCTCCCAAGTGTTAGGATTATAGGTGTGAGCCACTGAGCCAGCCTGCTTAGAGAATTAAATGATGTAGGTAAAGCCCCCACCACAGTGCCTAGTCCTAGGCAGAATTTCCTTTCTTTTGTTCCCACCTGCCCCTCTCTTCTCCCTCATCCTCACCTATTCTTGTGTTCTCTCCCTTTCCCCATCTCAGCAGCTCTGACTCTTTCCCTCTCCTTGGCTCTCTTTCCTCTCCTCCCTTCCTTCTCTCTCCCCTCATTGTGTTTCTTCCTCCCCCCCAGACCCCTTGGGAGCCTCCTGCCTCTTCTTGTACTCTCACCTTTCCTGCTTTGCACTTTTCTAGCCCTGCCATGCCATCCTGCCCTCCAGCACTGGGTGCGGAGGGTGGCAGTCCCACATCTGCCTCTGCTGGGCAAGTGACTCCCTCTTCCTTATTCCCTCCCACAGGGTCTCAGCACCTCACTTCACGGCAGTGCCTTCGCCACCACAGTCACCCTGTTGAAACAGATTTATGGGCCACAACCAGGGAAGCGAGCCCAGCACTTATTAAGGTGAGTGGAGTCAGGCCAGGGATGTGGATAAGTCTGCTGAGAATGGGGGGAACCACATGCGGCCCCTTCCTCAGTGCTCACAGACAGCCGCTGCCAGTCTGGACTCTCACAGCTGCAAAGGGTCCACCCAGTCCATGTAGCAGAGAACCAGAGCCTACAGGGGCTCTTTAATAGGACTTCAGGCTTCATTGTAGAGACTTATTTAGGGATGCGAGGAAAAAGTCAGGTGGGATAAGTGCCATTTCCCATATGAAATGGCATATAGAGTAGAATATAATAGCTACAGGGCAGGCCAGGAGCCCAGTGGGAACCCCCAGACCCTGAGACTCTCTAAGGCGCCTGGCTGTTGGCTAGTTCGTCATGTAGGAGCATCTATCTGCAGGTTGCAAGCACCAGGCCCTTGTTTTTTGTCCTTTGGCTTTGCCTTGGCTTAAGACCCAGTCTGCACCAAGGCTCCATGTCCCTGGACTTCCTTTGGAGGCTTGGCTGTCCCTATGTTCTCTGTAAGTATAGATAGGGTATGGGATGCCTCCACTGGGCGCTGAATAGGTTCTGTGGTGCAGCAGGATGCAGGTAGGAGGTAAGATGGTGCACACTCTACTTTGGGAAGGCTGAGAACAGATTCCTGGAGGCAGTCTGTGCCCCCTGTTACCAGGAAGAGTTTCAGCAGGAAGTTACACCAACTCCTAGGGCAGTTGGGCCTCTGTCTTAAGGAGAATGTAATTTTGGAGGGGTAGACCTTCCCTAATCATCAATGTATAAGAAGCAAGTCTGGCTGGTGCAGTGGCTCACACATAGAATTCTAGCACTTTGTGAGGCCAAGATGGAGGCTCACTTGAGCCCAGGAGTTGAACACCAGCCTGGGCAACATAGCAAGACCCCATCTCTATGCAAAATTAAAAATTAGCAAGGTGTGATGGTATGTGCAAATAGTCCCAGCTGCTTGGGAGGCAGAGGTAGGGGGATGGCTTGAGCCCAGGAGTTTAAGGCTATAGTGAGCTATGATCATGTTACTATACTCCAGCCTGGGTAACAGAACAGCTCCATCTCAAAAAAAGTAAAAATAAAAAAGAAACATGTCTATGAGAGAACAACAACCATTAGGGCACAGGAATTGAGAAAAAGATGTGATGACCTCAGACCAGGCAGGCTTCCAAAGGAAGACGTCCTGAAGAAGGTGGTCTGTGAGCCCTGCAGGACAGGTGGAGGTGGGAAGATGACAGAGGAGGCTTGCCTTTTGGACCCCAGAAGTCATCATGCTTCCAATTTTGACTTGAGACTTTCCAAAGGACAGGGCTAGAGTAAAGCCCAGAGCCCTTCTCAGGGGGGTCTGGCTGCATTTGTGTGGGGTCAGCCCTAGCAAGCATGCTGCCTTCTGTGGTGTCCCTCTGCTTCCTTTCTCGCCCCTTCTCCCCCACCCGATCCAGAGCCTGCACACTGGATCTTGCTCTTCAGTGGCTTCTTGGGCAGCAGATTCCTGGCAGTTAGCACTGGAAGGCTTGTTGGATGCCACGCAGTCCAGCCATACTCCCTGCCTTCTCTGAGCTCAAGGGGTGGGGGTCAGGGGAGCAGAGTCACAGCAGGGAAGAGGGCTATTCCTAGTGTACCCTGCAAGTGCATGGCAGACCCAGCTAACAGGACCTGACCACTCCAGACTCCTGACCCTATCCAAGAAGAAGAACGGAAATAGATAACAAGAAAGTTACCTATTGCTGTGTAACGAATTTCCCCACAGCTTGGCTTAAAACATGTATTTGTTGTCTCCCATCAGGATGCCTTTGCCTCAGGGCCTCCCCAAGTTGTAGTCAGGGTATTCACCTGGGCTGTGATGAAGGCCTGACCCAGAGAGGATCTGCTTCTCCCCTTGTTTGCAGAGATGGCTGGCAGGATGCAGTTCCTCATAGGCTACCAGACTGAGGGCCTCATTCTTTTCTGCTTTTTGGCTGGAGGCTCCCTCACTTCTTTGCCACACAGGCTTCTCCAGCCGGAAGTCCACAGCATGGCAGGTGTCTCCCATCATGCAAGATGAAAGGCCATCTCTTGTGACCTAACTTAGAAATGACGTCTCATCACTTTTGCTGTATTCCTTTGATTTTGGGTTCAGCCCGCACTCCTGGGGAGGAGATTACGCAAGGTGTACGTAGCAGGAGCTAGTGTGTTGAGGGCCATCTCCAGCTGCCCACCCATGAGGTGCCGTGTGGCCTCTTGTGTCTGTGCTCTTGCCCTTGTCCTCGGGCTCCAGGAGAGGGTCTCGCCAGAGCATGCACCTCTCTATTCAGTACATTGTTACTCTGGTTGTCTCACTGTTATTTCAAAAGCTGAACCTAAATTGTCACCTCCTGAGATAGAAGTGTCCAGAGAGTCATGTACTGCGGTAACAAGAGATGCTCATTAGAGGCCTTTTGTCCACGCCTCCCTTATGAAACCTCTCCATTTCCTGAGGAAATAGAGCATCTTTTCTTAAACTTTATTTTTCTTAGAGCTGGATTAGCCCCCAATCCATTTATACTTACAAAGATCCCTGATGGCATAGTCTTGGGGCTGGAGGAACATTAGGGAAATTCCAAAAGCCAAGTTCAGGAAAGAGCTCCACCCAGGCACCCTTGCAAGAATCCACATAGGCTGCACAGACACAGCGTGGACTACAGCTAAATCTGAGTCTCAGCATAGCACCTCACCATCCTCCTGCAAGGCCAGGTCCCACTCAGCTCCCTGGCTCAGAGACCCAAGCCTTCCTGCCATGCCCACCTCAGGCAAAGGCTATGAAAGAGCTTAGCTATGGTGGCGGCAGCTCCTCACAGCAGATGCCCCTCACCCTCGTGTCAGTCATCTACTTACTTTTCTCCGCATCACTCTGCCTAGGGCCGTGGGGAGCTCTTCCCTTTTGCTACTGTTTCTTTTGTTGTCCATGCAAATAATAAAATCTGAAAAGGGCTCATATTTCTTTACTAGCAAATCTGTCAGCCTTGGCCTTGCCTTGTGCTTGACACAGTGAAAGGAAAACTAGGGGAGACTCAAGAGGATGGAGAGAAAGGGCCCAGGCCTCACCCTGTTTGGGGAGCAGACCTCATATGTCTCGTTGCCTGACAACATTCTGCTCCTTCTTTCCTCCAGCTCTTGATCCATCTTTCCTAAGGCTTAGCCACTTCTCCCTCAGGATGTGAGATTTAACCAGATGCACCCTCTTCATTCCTCCTGGAGAGGCTGTGAAGTTAGAGGGAACTCTTGCTGGGCTGGCCCGCTCTCAGATGGACCAGCATTTGGAGCCAAGGGCTGGAGGACTAGAACCACTTTCTTTTCTCCTGCCAACACTTTAGCACGGACATTTGCAAGTATACTGGAAAGTGGAATGGACTTACACAGCACATCTGTATACCCACCACCTGACCGCACCACTCCTGCTTCATCACCTCTAACCAACCCTTGTTAATCCACTTTGCTCTGGATGCATCTCAGAGTAGAGATGTCAGTCTGCCTTCCCCTCATGACTTCAGCCTGCACAGTGTTAACTAGAGCTCATTATTCACAGTTGGTTTTTTCATCAGATGTAAAACTACAGTGAAATGCCCTGCTCATAGGCGAATATCTGCTGAGTTTTTACAAATGTATACAGGTACCTCATCCCTCCCAGGGTTCTGAGCACCACCACCCTCACTGCAGAAGGTTCCCTCAGACTCCTTCCCAACCAGTCCCACTCCCATGGAGGGGAGTGACTGCAGAGCCTGAAATAAAAGGAAAATGTATTTTTTTCATATATTTTTTTCCCAGAATGTTAAGGTAGGTGAAAAACCATTGAAAAAATTGGAAAGTAGGTGTGTTAAAACTGAAAATATTTTAACTTTAAATATATTTACATAAAAACCAATTAACAGCTTCACTTACCTGGCTTTAATAAAAACAAACTCATCATTATTTCGAAATCTACTCTTTTTAATATCTTGTTTTCACTTGAGAAAATTGCCATGTGAACTTCTCTTGATCAGGTGATGATCTTAAATAATTATTAACTTTAACTTATTGAAAATTTTTAAAAAATATGCCCCTGGGCCTGGTATTACTAAGAGATTTCTCAAAGCCATTTCCGAAGCTGGGTACGATTGCACTAAGCAAAATTTGTGAATCAGTTTTGGAAGATCCAAACAAATGTAAATTTTTTATTACAAACTATTGATTGCATACGGCTTAAAACTCCTTCAGGTGAAATTTCCATAGGACTTAAATGATCAGAAAATTTGAGTCAAATAAGTAGTTGCTTTGTGTAAATCAGATGTGTTCATAGAAAATAAGGTCTCCAGTGGAAGAAAATCATAATGTGAAGACATCTAAATTTTGTTATATCTCCATTTCAAATGTAAAGTTAAGGCCTGTATAATCTCCTTACTTTCCATTTATAGATAATTTTTCCCTTAATAGTTGACACAAACATCTTGTGTCAACTAGATGTTGGGACGCCTATACATCTATTCCCACTTTGTCTCACTTTGTGTCATCATTTCCAACTTTTGTACTTTTTAGTTTATTTTAAAATTCAGTGGCTGGGCGCAGTGGCTCATGCCTGTAATCCTAACACTCAGGAAGCTGAGTAGTTTGAGACCTGAGCAAGAGTGAGACCCCATCTCTACTAAAAATGAAAAACTAAGGCAAGAGGATTGCTTGAGCCCAAGAGTTTGAGCTTGCTGTGAGCTGTGATGCTACAGCACTCTAGCCTGGGTGACAGAGTGAGACCCTGTCTCAAAAAAAAGTCTGATATCACATGAGCATTTTTACATATTAAGATTATGAACTGAAAAGGACATAAATTCAGCATAATCATTTTGAGGGGGAAATAATGGCTTATATACCCTGTATAGTCTGCTGTATTTGCTCCATTTTCATATCCTCAGCCACAAACATCTTTTATGTTAGTATCTTTTTCCAACCTCTAACTGGAAGCTAGACCTTTCAGTTTTTTCATTCATTTCAACAAAGTCATTACAACCCTCTCTCTCTCTTTCTCTTTCCTTTCTTTCTGAGACAGGATCTGGCTGTGTTGCCCAAGCTGGGGTGTACTGACATGATCACAGTTCACTGGAACCTCAAATTCCTGGGCTCAGGTAATCCCCCTGAGTATCTGGGACTATAGGAGTGTATCACCACACCTGGCTAATTTTTGTTTATTCTTTTTTTTTTTTTTGCAGTTTTTGGCCAGGGCTGGGTTTGAACCCGCCACCTTTGGCATATGGGGCGGGCGCCCTACTCCTTTGAGCCACAAGCACCGCCTATACACCGGGCTCATTTTTATAATTTTTTTATAGAGACAGGGTCTCACTTTGTTTCCCAGGCTGGTCTGGAACTTTTAACCTCCAGCAGTGCTCCTGCCTCTGCCAACCAAAGTGCTAGGATTACAGATGTGAGCCACTGCACCTGGCCTAAGTACCAGTATTTTTTAAAGGACACTTCCATTTTAGAAAGGCATCACAATGAAACATGTTTCCTGGTCAAAAATTCTGTTTAGGTAAGCATAGTAGCTCTCATGACTGTAATCCCAGTACTTTGGGAGGCCAGGGTGGAAGATCCCTTGAGGCCAGGAGTTGGAGACCAACCTGGGCAAGATGGAGACCTCCATCTCTACAAAAAAGGAGGCTAGCTTGGTATAGGGTTGTTCACCTGTGGTCCCACCTGCTTGGTTGGCTGAAGCAGGAGGATAGCTTGAACCCAGTAGTTTGAGATTGCATTGAGCTATGATGATGACAGTGCACTCTAGGGCAGGTGACAGAATGCTACTGTCTCAAAAAAAAAAAATAGCTAATTATACTGGTATAGGCCTGTCAGATAGCTGAGGTGGGAGGATCAATTGAGCCCAGGAGTTGGAAGTTGCATCATGCCACTGTTTTCCAGCCTGGGCAATAAAGTGAGACTCTGTCTTTAAAAATCAAAGCAATAAAAAAATTCTGGCTCAGTGCTTGTAGCACAGTGGTTATGGCGCTGGTCACACACACTGAGCCTGGTGGGTTCAAACCTGGCCTGGGCCAGCTAAACAACAATGACAATCACCACAACAAAATAGCCAGGCATTATGGGAGGCGCCCATAGTCCCAGCTACTTGGGAGGCTGAGGCAGAAGAATCACTTAAGCCCAAGAGTCTGAGGTTGCGGTGAGCTGTGATGCCATGGCACTCTACCCAGGGTGACAGCATGAAATTCTGTCTCAAAAAAAAAAATTGTTTGATTTTTTTCAACTTTTAAAACCTTAAAATTTGGTTTTAAGAATGCATAGAAAACTATGCATGAAAAATAAAGACATTCTTGAAATAAATGAGCTAGTCACAAGGAATTCATTTGCCATAAGAACATTAAAGAAAAAAGTCCTCAGAAAATCATTGTCCATCACTTGAAATATGTTCCCTAAAATCTACATCTTGTCCTTTGTTAGATTTGCATTCTATTAAAATAATTCTTATTTTATCACAAAGAAGTGTGCTCTGAAACTTCACTCATCCATTAGCCCCCACTCTCCATGGGTCAGGAGTCCCAGCACCCCTAAGTCATCTGCAAGCTGCAGTCCAGGTGTTGGCCACAATGGGGTCTCATCTGGGAAGGATCCATTTCCAGGCTTACATAGTTGTTGGCAGAATTTTGTTCCTAGTAAGCTCCTGGATTAAAGTGGATCAAAGTCCAGAGTTTGTTTTTCTCCTCCCTCTTTTCCCTTCCCTTCATTTCTTTCTGAGACAGGGTTCTACTTTGTTGCCCTAGGTTGGAGTGCAGGGACATAATCATAGCATCAGACTCCTTGGCTCCTATGATCCTCCTGCCTCCAGGACCTCCTGTGTAGCTAGTACTTCAAGCATGCATCACCACACCCAACTAATTTTTTTTTCATTTTTTGTAGAGACAGGGCCTTGCCATGTTATCTAGCCTGATCTCAAACTCCTGGTCTCAAGTGATCCTTCCCACCCCAGCCTCCCAGAGGGTCAGGATTACAGGTGTGATCCAGTCAGTTTGCATTTCTTGCTATCAGCTGGGAGCAACTCTCGGGTCCTTGCCACATGGTTCTCTCCATATTGCAGCCCACAACATGGCAAGTTGCTTCTTCAAAACCCATTAGGGGCAGTCTGCTGGCAGGATAGGTGTCACACACCTATGTTAAAGAATCATATATACATCATCACATGCATCCTGTCTCTTTTGCTGGATTCTTTGGGCCAGAGCAAGACCACAGGTCCTGCCCACACTCAAAGGAAGGGGACCACACAAGTATTGAATACTAGGAGACGGGTATACTGGGGCTCTTTAGAGTCTGTCTGCCCTAGAAGGGTCTGGAAGAGGAAGAGAGGGTAGTGTCAATCCTGGAAGGGGAGCAGATTGAAAGGGATAGGGTAGAGAGGAGAGAAAATTCATTCCTTTGGGGACATGCTGAATTTCAGGTACTTTTGAGGCATCCAAGAGATACTACATGGTTACTTATTTGAATATGTAGATCTGAGATGGTAGGAAATGTAAATGAACACACCATAGGTGTGACAGGTGGTGATTCAAACCAAATGTGGATATCACCAAGAAAGGAAGTATTTAGCTGGGCATTGTGGTGGGCACTAGTAGCCCCAGCTACTTGGGAGGCTGAGGCAGGAGAATTGCTGTGAGTTGTGATGTCACAGCACTCTATTGAGAGTGACATAGTGAGACTCTGTCTCAAAAAAAAAAAAAAAGAAAAGAAGACAGGGAGTATGGAATACAGAGAGGATTCAGGAGCTATTCCTAAAAACTATCAGTAGCTGGGCAGAAGATGAGCCTGCAAAGGGGACAGAGCTGGATCAGCCAGAGAACAGGAGTAAAGACAGGAAAGTCATGTGTCCCACAAACCAAATGGAAAGAGAGACCAACGGTATTCAATATTTCTGGGAATCATGAGATGATTACTAAGAAGGCTGGTTCCCTTTAGCAAGAGTAGGAACTCACTGTTGAGCTTGGCAAGACCTGTTTTGGAGGAGTCATGGTGTGAAGCTAAGTTGGGGTGTGCTGAGAAGTGGGTGAGAGGTGAGGGACTGGGAATGGTGAATGTAGTTACTTCCAAGTACTTCTCTTGTAAGGGAGGAGACAGCAGTGGAAGTTTCAAACAGTGGTGAGTGAGCAGCCAAGTGGAGGAGAGGCATGGATGCTTGGTGGACCTGCCAATATCCTTCAGCTGGTCAGCACTAGAACCACATCTGGAGGTGAAGGAATTGGGGTTATTAACTCACTACATCAAGAGAGACTACTGTCACATGGGAAACTGGGGCAAGGGATTGTTGGAAAGGGCTTGTAAGATTTGAGTTTGTATTAGTTATTTTGGGGTAACAATGGAAATGGGGCTTTGCTCTGGATTGGACAATGTCAGGAAGAGACTCCGTGACTGGACATCTTGACACAGCTTATCTAGAAGGCAAGTAGACAAGAAAAGGCTAAACTTGTAATTGGTAAAGAACCAGCCATCACTCTCAGTAGTGAAGGTGGGTCACGTCTGGTCATTTCTGTGGCTTGGACAATGTTCGTATAGTTTGTGTTCAGACATGGTTACAGAGGGTGGTCTCATTTCTTGATCTATGTATCACAGACTGATGTTGATGTTTTATGAAATTATGTCCAACAAGAGAACACTAAGCCTAGCTGTGTGCGCTGGCCAACTCCAAGTCCTGCTGTAGCACTGGGCCAGCCCCCATGTCGGTGTCTGTTTCTCTCTCAAGAGTGGGCAGGAGCGTCAAAGGCAAGTTCCTCTCTTCCCGCTGCCCCCGTGGGACCGGCTGGTGCAGACGGGTAGAGGAACACCTCCTCGCTCTCTTGTATCTTTGGAGGTTTCCGTCCTAACGCACAGGGCCGCTCCATCCAAGCCTCGGTTTCTCCATCTCTAAAATGGGCCAAGAATCGATACTTGCTGTGGTGATGATGGACAGACTTGGGAAAATGCCAAAAGCTCCGTGAAGCCTTCGGAGACATCAGGGGGTTGCCCTTAAACTCAGACATTTCTCACTGGACAGGACTTCTTGGCTAATAACTCCACAACACTGGACAGAAATCGAACGTGCCCGCCAAAGGAAAGCAGAAGTGTCTTAGCTTTTCGCCAAAGCGGGAAGCACCGCGGAGGCCGGACAGCACCACCTGCCCACCTACAACTCGCGGCCCGGACGCGGAAAGCTTGCGCGCGTGCGCACTACTCTGCTCCGCCCCCGCCCGCGCGCAGCACTCTGGGGCGGCCGGCCCACGCCGCGCGCGGATTGGTGGCTTTTTCGAGCCCGCCCTCCGGGTGACTGACGGCACCTACCGCCCCGCCTCCGCCCGCCGCCGCCGCCGCTCGGGTGTGGAGCCCGGCCGCTGCTCGCAGGCTGCGCGTCCACCGCCGCTTCCATCTGGCCTCCGCCATGGACCTGTTCGGGGACCTGCCGGAGCCCGAGGGCTCGCCGCGCCCGGCTGCCGGTAAGCGGCGTCTCCGCCCGGCCGGCGAGAGGAAGGAGAGGGCGGGTTCGCGCCGGCCTGAGGCCCGCGGTAGCTGAGGCGTCGCCCGCTGGGAGGCAGCCGGCGGCGCGGGCTGCACGGGGCCTGCTCCGGCCTGGTTAGGGGGCCCAGTCCGGCCGCCCGGTCACTCGCGGCGCTCCGAGACGCTCTCCGCCATTTTCGCTACGTAGGAAGGGCCGGGCCGCGGGTCTAGCCGCGCGTCTGCGTGGCGGTGGGAGGCTCCGCCGCGTGGGCGCGGGGTCCCTCGGGGACAGCCGGGGTCTCAGCGAGGCGCGCGTTCCGGGCTCCGCTTTTTTTTTTAATTTGCCCCGGAGATTGAATAAATTATTCACTTAGCCATTTCTGTGTTTGAAACCAAGAAGCCAGGCTCGCCCTGTGACTCTGCGATGAATATTAGGGTTTTGTTCTCCGCCGGCTCCGCGCGGTGGTCACGGACCCGGCGCCGCTGCGACTCTGCCTTGGCGGGACGCCCGCTAGACGTGGTCGCTTGGGCCTTACTTCCAGACCGAGCTTGGTGGCAGAGGATGGGGCTGTGAATCTGTTGTTAAGTCCCCTGGGTGGCAGGACGGAGGGGTCTGGAGACGAAGGTTGCAGGGCTGTCCCCTGAGCAGACCCATCTTGGCTTTCTGAGAGCTGACCTCAGTTGTGCAGTGATTAAAACCGGCGAAAGTTAATGACTGGGAAACGCGCAGTGCCCTGAGGGGCGATGTTTGCCCTCTCGCTGGGAGACGGTGGAGGAGGCGGTGTTTGAACTAGCCTTCTGTGCCCTGCCCCGCCTCTGGGCGAGATGGCAACGCTTAGGGCCCGCCTGGATGCTGGGACTGTTGTGGAGTTTTTTTGTCTTTTTGCCCTTCTCAGTAATGGCACACTTTTCCCCACTAACTGTGCTGATGGTACAAAGCATCTAAATAACTGGTCCATAAGTCTGTGAACTTGACTAAACTGTTTATTTGCAAAATAATCACAGTTTTGGTTGTGACTAGAGACTAGCCTTGTGTTAGGCAGTCTTTTTTTTTTTCTTTCTTAAACGTTGTAACTTCTAAGTAACTATATTAGTGGCAGAGTCTGGATTCATCAATATGCTTGTAAACTTATCGCTTTTAAAATACCCATTACATTTTATCCAAAATTAATTTGGTTCTGCTCAGGGGACAGCCCCCTGGGCATGACATGAGGTCTGACAACTGGAAATCTTGGGAAGGGCGTATTTTGCTGTTTTTCCGAAACTTAGCTTCCAATCTTGGCCGAGCTGACAGCAGCAGAGGTACTGCACAGGGTTTTAAACCCCCTTTATCTGAGTGGATTAGCAAACTACTCCTTGTCTGAAGGATGATGACACTGTCCATAGGCTCTGCCTGGCTGAGTGTGTTTTTAAAAAATAGCTTTAAAACAAAGTAGACATAGTTTTCAGAATTTATAGATGGCAGGAGGCACTCAGATAAGTATTAAAGTGAGTGACAAAATTGGGAGCCGAACTTACTGCAACGGGGTAAAATCAACAAGATGAGATTTGATGGGTTAAAAAAATCATTTGAACAAGAACAGAAACTGATTTCACATTCTTGTGAAAATACTGCAATTAAAAAATTAATTTGTATACCATGTTCTGTTTCAATAAACTGCATCGTGGCTCGGCGCCTGTGGCTCAGTCAGCTAAGGTGCCAGCCATGTACACCTAAGGTGGCGGGTTTGAATCCCCAGCCCGTGCCCGCCAAACAACAATGATGGCTGCAACCAAAAAATGGCCGGGCGTTGTGGCGGGCGCCTGTGGTCCCAGCTACTTGGGAGGCTGAGGCAGGAGACTCACTTGAGCTCAGGAGTTGGAGGTTGCTATGAGCTGTGATGCCATGGCACTCCACCCAGGGGGATAGCTTGAGGCTCCGTCTCAAAAAAAAAATAATAATAAAAAAATAAACTGCATCGTGACCTTCACACATGATAGTGGGTACCACAAATCACTAACCTAATACAGCAAGCAATAAAGGAGTAGTTGTCTTCACAGTCCCCAGAAAGAATTGTTTGGGAAATGAAACCAGACTGTTCAGTTTTAAATCCAGCTCTCTCTGACTGTGCCTTCTGTGGCTGGTCCTGCATCTGTAAAATGAGTGCTGCCTCCTCCTGTTACTGTAGGGATTAGAGAGAATACTGCCTATAGTTGAGGACATAGCGCTTTATAGATGTTAGCCATTATCAGATGACTTTAACAGTTGTTTAAAATGGAAGAGAAATGCAGTCTTAAAAGGATTTTGAAAAAACACTATGTCCACAGGGAGAAGATACCTACTCCTCAGATCACATCAGATGTTCAGTTCTTTTGGTTTTTGTTTTTAACATTGTGTCTAATGTTTCTCTCCCAAAGCCTCTTAAAGTTTTATAATGTTGAGTAAAAATGTATAAAGAGTGCATTGAGGCTCCGCGCCTGTGGCTTAAGTGGGTAAGGCACCAGCCACATACACCTAAGGTGGCGGGTTCGAATCCAGCCCAGCCCACCAAAACAACAATGACAGCTGCAACCCAAAAAAAAAAAAAAATAGCTGGGTGTTGTGGCGGGCACCTGTAGTCCCAGCTACTTGGAAGGCTGAGGCAGGAGACTCGGTTGAGCCCAGGAATTGGAGGTTGCTGTGATCTGTGATGCCATAGTGCTCTACTCAGGGGAATAGCTTGAGGCTCTGTCTCAAAAAGAAAAAAAAAGCATGCATTGAATGTTTTCAGGTGTTGTACGAAATTAGTAGTTTTCATCCACATGCTTAAGGTTTTAATTGCTGAGTGAATCCGGTTTCTTAAAAGTGGCTCATGCATATAATCTCATCACTCTGAGAGGCTGTGGTGGGAGGATTATTTGAGGCCAGGAGTTAAAGACTAGCCTGAGCAACATAGTGAGATGCCATCTCTAAAAAAAAAATAGCCAGTGGTGAGGTACATTTGTGGTCCCAGCCACTCTGGAGGCTAAGGCAGGAGAATCACTTGAGTCTAGGAGATCTAGCTATGAGCTGTTTGAGCCACTGCACTCCAGCCTTGGCAACAGAGTAAAACTTTGTCTCAAAATACAGAAGAACCTCTGGAAGTTGACCACCCAAAGGACTATAACAAACTGGTCACATACAGAGGTGGTCAACATAAGGAAGTGATACGTATACGTACATGGTCTCTGAAAATAAGATCAGTGTAAAGAGGTGAGCAGTGTAGGGAGGTGATCTACTATGGAGGTTCTATTGTGTATATATCCACACACAAACACATATTTTTTTACCTAAAATAATTATTTTAGTTCTTATCAGAGTGAAAGGGGGTTTTTCTATGTCAGATCCATAAAAATGCTGACTCAATGTCAATTTTTAAGACTGACACTTAATTTGGCAATCTATATTAGTTAGTTAAAGGTGCTTCAGCAGTAACTTGGTTTCAATTTATAGAGTGGTTCTTTTGCATATTTGGTTGCTGCAACAGTATATTTAAAACTGATGGTCTGCTTAGCAGACCGTCTTAAAAAATTGGGGATCTGAACATAAAAGTTCAGATATTGTGGCTCGGCGCCTGTGGCTCAATTGGCTAAGGCACCAGCCACGTACACCTAAGGTGGCGGGTTCGAATCCCCAGCCCGGGCCCGCCAAACGACAATGATGGCTGCAACCAAAAAATGGCCGGGCGTTGTGGCGGGC
>CAUYQV010154962.1:0-34405 GCA_963574575.1 Galagoides demidoff | reverse complement strand
CATAATGCCCTGAAAGTCATTTCTGTGTTGCCCTGTTTTCTTTTAAAAAACTTGATGCTAATATAAAATAGTAAGGTTCAATCAAGCCTAACACCTACGTTATTGGTGCTTGAGTTAGTAGCATAGAAAATGTGTGTGTGTGTGTGTATCCAGATACTAATAAACACGTATGGGTATATGTAAATGTATATACACAGATACACCAATATGTTCCAGAATACTAATTACCACTGGCCTAAAGAAAACCCAGCAGCAGGTTCCCATGAGAATGCCCCAGTAGTGTTCACGCATGTGAATTTTTTGTCCACAGATTCACAGTGTAAGGGGCAACCTGTGCTATCTTGGGTTGAACATGTAGTAAGGAAAGTAAGACGTGAATATTAACTGCTGGAGTGTATAAAGCTTTGCAGCAAACAACAACGTGTGACAATTAATATAAAAAAAAAAGAAAACTGTCTTATTATTATTATTGATCTGGAATATGTAATAGGAGTAAGACCAATATGCTTTCTCTTTAAATGCAGCTTCCAAACAAATTCAACATCACTCATTTCCTCTTTGATTCTCTTTCCTAATCCCTTGCTACATAGAAATGTTGGTTATCTGGTTAATATCCCTATCTTTATAAAGAACAGACACGCAAACAAAATAAACACTGAGTCATCAAGAAGAAATAGTAAAAAGACTATACATCAGGAAATAGCCTGTCCCGATGTTCACAATCAAGTTTGTGAACTCATCCCAGAAAAAATGCCACATGCCTCCTTGCTGAATATCACTATGGTCACCTTCAAAATACTCTCCTTGGGAAGCTATGCCTGGATGCCAGCACATAGCCCACCTTTCACAAAGCAATTTCAGAACCCTTTTTCTGGAAAGGCCATCCGAGCCATCATCGTATGGGACAGAAAAACACTCAATAATGAATGCCACTCGGCAAGACACCAGCACATGTCAAGACAAATGCAGCTGTGAGACACTGAGGTACCAAAGCTATGAGATCCTACTAAGTTGTCTGTATGGTGCTGTCAACATAAGCACATGGCGGGAGGTTCTTGCACTAAACTGTCAGACCTGGTATGATGACAGTTTTGGATTTGGATACATCAACAGAAGTTCAGTCTTACTAACAAAGATACCATAATTGTGCCCCATGTTTTGGGAATCAAGCGAGCAAGTCCATCTTTTCATTTACTGCCTCAATGCAGGTAGAAGTGGGAGGCACCAAGTCTCACCTGGCTGCTGTACTCCAAGAGGGCAAAGATTAGCCATACATGCGGCCTGTAATCTGATTTTATGGCTCGACCTCCTCTGTGGCCCCATCATTCCAACCTTGACTCGACGCTACCCGCATTCAGGTTTTGAGAGCAAACTACCAGAAGTGGTGGATTTGTTAAGGGAGTTCCAAGGCTTCCCATCTGCATAGATTCCTTTGAAAATACTACAAAAAGTCCGTAGCAATTTTGTCATTTATAATTTTGCTAGCAATCTAAGAATTTTATAAGCTCTGAGTCTTCTAAACCTGGAGTTGGAGGAAAGGCAAGAGCTCTGAGGAATGCCCTGCCTGTGGGCAGGGCTGGTAGCTGCAAGGTAGATCCACAGGGTTTGGAGGAAGTCCAAACCTGAAACTCACACTCAGGGGGCAGAGGGTGGGGAGGGACTGAGACAAAGGCAGGAGCAACCTGTGATGAGAGCGTTGTGTCCCTGCTCAGATGGAAAGAGGCACCCCCACGGCTTCCACAATGAGAAGCCTGAAGGAGCCAGGCGCAGTGCTCACAAATCTGAGGTCTGGACTTGGAAACCTGCCCCAGCAACTTCAGGCAGGACTCACTCCTATTCGTATATAAATAAAGGACTTGTTCTTGTTGGTATATAAATGACATATGGCTTGTAGAGATGAGGGAAGCGGCTGGTGAGGGGTTAATCAGAGCCAGGCCTACCTCCCTGGCTCCAAAAGTCCCTTCCCCTTTCAAAGCCACCTTTCTTATCCTGCAAAATATCAGAAACTCTGGATAGGAAGGCTGACCCCCTGAGTGAGGAGCAATGGTAAGAGACCACACAAAGTTGGAAAACAAGAATAAAAACGAAGCTATGGGCTTATATGGGAAATGACTTCAGGTATTTGAAGAAACAAAGTGAGGTGGTTCAAGGAATGAAGTGCCTCAGTTTCCCATCCATTTGCATTCAGCAAATTGATCCGTAATGAGATCAAGTTCCTTAACAAATAAAGAGCTAACACAGGCCTAATCCCACAGGGAAGATTACTGTGTCTTAATCTTCTGCCTGGCCTAAAAAACTAGACCTTGGAGCGTGTGTGACCAGCAGGAAGACTTGCAGGTGGGAATGGGGACGACATGGCTCCAGATGGAACCTGCATGTCACATGACTCTGCTTAGGGCTTCACAGGAGCTCTGTGCTCCATGTGGGGCCATAGATGTCCTTTAAGCATCTCAGTAATGGACAGCATGGTTCTCTAGCTCTTGCAGAATAAAATCCAGGCCGTCACATCTCACATTTCCAGAATCTGCCCTGGCATCCTTTGTGCTCCCACTTCTTGCCACTCTGGTCTCCTTCCCTCCATTCAGGACCCACAGTTTGGATACCTTTTGCCCTGAATGCTCTTCCTCCGATACCCACCTGGCTCCCTATGTCTCCCCTTCACCTCTCTGCTCCAACTACGTCCTCACAGAAGAACCCTTCCCTGATCACTCCATCACAGCTACCCCCCTCTTTCCCTTTCCATCATGCACTCTACTTTATGTTTTTTAAAAAATAACAAAGCTGTTTGAATTTTTATATATGATGCCTGACAATCAAGTTTGTGAACTCATCCCAGAAAAAATGCCACATACCTCCTTGCTGAATATCACTATGGTCACCTTCAAAATACTCTCCTTGGGAAGCTATGCCTGGATGCCAGCACACAGTCCACCTTTCACAAAGCAATTTCAGAACCCTTTTTCTGGAAAGGCCATCCGAGCCATCATCGTATGGGACAGAAAAACACTCAATAATGAATGCCACTCGGCAAGACACCAGCACACGTCAAGACAAATGCAGCTGTGAGACACTGAGGTACCAAAGCTATGAGATCCTACTAAGTTGTCTGTATGGTGCTGTCAACATAAGCACATGGCGGGAGGTTCTCGCACTAAACTGTCAGACTTGGTATGATGACAGTTCCTATATGTTAATTTATTACCTGTCTTTAGTACACCTGCTTCATGAGGGCAGAAGCTTTGTTTTATTCCTATAGGAACACATGCTAGGTACACATGTTTGCTGGGTGAATGATTAGGCAACAAGAAAAATAATAACTAAAATCTTCTAACTCTAATTCTGCTACTATTTATCAAGTGTGTATCATTTACTGGGCACAGGACTGACTTGGTATTTATTCATTCACCTGTGCTGTACATATTACCTTGTTTGATTCTAACTGAACCCCCCTTAGGTATGACTGTGAAAAATGACCATCATAATAAATATGCTAGCTAATATTTATTAAGCATTTACTTCATAACAGACAATTAAAAAAATAGCAGCTTCTTGAATCCTTACTCGTTTCGTTTGACAGGTGAGTAAACTGAGGCACAGTTTGCCAAAATAACCAGCCCACACAATCAGGAAAGCAGTCAAGCCAGGCTTCAAGAGCAGGGGAAGTAACTGGCCCAAGGTCACCTGGCTCACCCTTCCCCAAGCTATGACTCACAGCCAGGACCTGCTGACTTCAAAGACTGTGGTGTTTTTTTGCACTTCACTGCCCACCTCACCCCCTGTATCCCAGCCCCCAGCAGGCAGCCGACACACAGCAGGTGCTCCCCCAGCATCAGGCAGATGAGTCAGTGATAGCCCAGAGAGTCAGCGCAAGGGTTGGGGCACCACCCTCATTTCTCAGCCCAGTGGGAGATGGTGCTGCAGCTCCTTGGACCCGGAGAACTTTGATGCATCACTCGGGACTCAGCTGTGAGTGCCTTTTGAACCAGGCTTGTTTTTCTTTGCTGGTATGAACTACCAGCTCTCAGACTCTGGCACTGGGGGGGGGGAGGGTTTCATCTGAATTCACTCAAATGTACTAGTTCCCAGCATGGTACCCATGCTCACTGCCCATCAGAAGCAGTCAGGAGACCAAGAAGGACTTCTTGGGGCAGAAAAAAAAAATCAGAAGGGCAAACCAAAGAGAACACAACCGCAGGCCATGACAGTCCAACAGGCCTGGTCACTGGCCCTGAGACGGTGCCCATAGGATCAGCCAAGACCCCAGCAAGTGTTTATATCACTCTGGTTTCTGCAGGTTTTGATAGATAGGGGGAAAAAACCCACAGAAAATGTGATCAAAACTTGATGTCCAGTTACATTTTTCTTAAAGAAATGCAAATCTTCACTCACAGAAATGAGAATAAGAAATGATCTGATGCTAGATCCCATCGTCTCACGGGGGCCTGGAGACCCATCCAGGAGCTCTTGTAGGGATCGACTTTCCCCTCAGAGATCTCGCTGTCTAACTGACACATCCCTGGTTCACAGCAAGCGAGCTGAGAAGAGGGCTGATGCTGCGTGGAGGCTGGCCTCTGACGCAGCCCGTGCTCAAGTGACATCATGGGTTTGTTCACCCAGACACCTGCACCACCGTCCCTAGCAGCTTTGTGCATACATTCTTTTCCCACAAAGTTGAGGACAGAAAATAACCCAAGGGCCCGTCAACAGGTAAACAGAAATTAAATTCTGGCGTGGTTTTGCAGTGGTAAGGCCGAGGTGTGACACAGCTGAAGCGTCCAGATGCTACAGCACAGAAGGGACCTAGGAGCATGGAGAACACACCCCCGTCCCACCTGCCTGCAGTTCAAAACAGCAAGGGTGACAGACGTCAGAACAGCAGTCACCTCTAGGGGGCGCGGACCTAGCAGGGGCCTTCCAGAGCTTTCTGGGGGGTTGAACACATTTTATGTGCTTTTTTTTTCTTTTTGAGATGGAGTCTCGCTCTGTTAAACTGGGTAAAGTGCCGTAGTGTCATAGCTCACAGCAACCTCAAACTCAGGCCCTCAAGCGATTCTTTTGCCTCAGCCTCCTGAGTAGCTGAGACTACAGGTGCCCAGCCCAACACTCTGCTAATTTTTTTATCTATAGGAAAGATAGATGGGTCTCGCTCTTGCTCAGGCTGATCTTGAACTCCTGAGCTCAGATGATCTTCCCACCTTGGCCTCCCAGAGCTCTGGGATTCCAGGTGGGAGCCACCATGCCTGGCCCACAGTTTACTCTTGATTAAGGAGGTGGTGATGTCAGTGGTGATGTCAGTGTAGACGTATGGGATAATTCATTGATCTGAGGACTGGTGGCTTAATTTGTAGGACCCGATGCAAAAAGAAAATGAGAGGTTTCTTGGTGAAAAAAAAAGATCGACTTTTCAGGAGAGCAACAACACAGCCTTAAACAAAGAGCAGCCACTTCTATGTGTGGGGCCCCTGATGGCTGTGCAGGTCCTACGCCTGTAAAGTTTAGCCTGGTTAAACGGAACACCTAGGATTAGCACATTTTAGGTACTTTGGTTATTTGTATGTCAATAAAAAGATTAAAATAAAAGAACATCTATAGAATTAGAGAGAACGAAATCTTCATCTCAGAAAAGCTGTTGGAAAATGGGTGATTTTAAAGGATGTCTCCCCAAATCATTCTTTGGAGGGCCTTCTGTTTGATTTGCCAGGGCTCAATTCCTGTGGCATGGCCAGGCAGCCTTTGAGGGCTCATTTTACTGGTTTCTTCTAAGAAGTGGGAAATCAAACTGAAATGTGCATTTGAAAATTTATATGTGTATTCAACACAATTAAGCTTCAGAGGACCAGTCAGGAGAAAAAAGACCCTTTCCTGATGTAATCCAAGGGAACAGTGGGGGTGGGGAGTCCAGTTGGACTTTGAGACAAGGCAGCCGTGAGCCAAGGAAGGTCCATCTGACAGAGGGAGAAGCAGGCAGGGAGGGAGTGATGTCCCAGGAAGGAAGGAAGGATCAGTAGTGAGTTTCCATAAAGGACAGATCTACAGCCAGGAATTCCCTGGCAGAAGACAGGACGGAAACAACCCATGGACAAGGATGGGTCTTTACTGCTGGATCCAGCCCTGTTTGGTGATGTTTTTCTTTTTCTTGAGTTTTATTTTTTCTTTTACTCAAAAGAGGCAAGAGGAAGGGACATAGAGATAGCCTGGATCTTACAGGGAGAGCCAAAGTTGACCAGAACTCCTGCTCTGAGCATGTTTAGAAACAGACAATCCCCAGAGACCAGGCAGGTCTGGAGCCTGGAGTTCAAGGGTGTAGGATGGGGCCACTTTCCCAGCAGAGACACCTTGGGGCATGGGGGCAGGAGCTAGGGCTATGGAGCTGCAGAACCATGCTCAAATCTCTTACCCTTTCCCCGTCGCTTACCCCCTCCCAAGGGTGTGAGCCTTGTAACCTCAAGCATGGAGTTGAAATCTGTAAGCTTCAGGTGTCCAAAAATGAGAATCAAAGCAATGAAAAACACTTGTACCATTAATGGTCACACGGTAGCATTACATAAATTACATGTATGACCTTGTTTGAGCTACAAGACCACCCTGGTGGGGGCTGCAGCTATGATCATTCTCATTTTACAAATGAGTGAACTGAGGCACAGAAAGTTTAAGCAACTGGCTTAAAGATCACACAGCCAGTAAAGGGCAAAGGTGGGGAATGAACCCAGGTAACCTGACCATACGACCTGTGATCCTAACCACTCCAGAGAAGAAAGGACAACCCAGAGAGGTTAAGTCATTGCCCCAAGGTCACACAGCACAGCTATACCAAAGCCAAGAACATAGTTAGAGGGCATTTAATACCTATATTTCCTCCAGGGAGCTTCGTGACTTTTTATCTGGGCCCTTGAGTAGAACATTTTCCATTCTCTTTTCTTGTGTAATTTGGTGAGAATTTTTCTCTTAAGTTCGGAGAAGGGGACTGCCTTCTGGAGCTACAAATTAATGAACGCAGACATAATCCTGGCTTGGATTTATTTACATCTTCCATAAATCATATTTATTGAGTGCCCGGGGTGTACAAGATGTTGTGAGAGGTCCCACACATTAAAGCAAGGAAAAAATAAACATTTCAGACACTTGGTATATACTGCAGACTACTTAAGTATCCAAAGGCATCAAATAAATCATCAGACTGTTTAGAAAGAGGCTCTGGCATGCTCCCTGCAAACCTTCATACTAAATTTTGCAATTGTGCAAGTGGAGTGAGGACCGGTCGCTGCACAGCCCTGGGAATATTTGTTAATGTAAGCGAGTGGGTCATAGGTCTCAGGATTCATCCATGTTTGGAAGTTTGGGGATCCTGTTAGATCAATCTGCGCTCTCGGACCAACATCATCTTCAAACCAATCATGAAAAGAAATGCAACTTTAAAACACAGAACACCATTTGCAATTAAGCCAACTCTACCCAGAAACAATCTCCACCATTTTTAAAGGTGTCAAGACGTGATCTATAGCTCTCAAACAAAAGATACAACTTAATTCTAGCCCAAAAATATGGGGAGGGGGTGCGGAAGGGGAGGGGAGAAGGGCGGATGGGTGGTGGGAGGGTGACGGGAAAGATCACCTATATATCTGTCTAACAAGGGTACAAGTGAACTTTTCTAGAACTAGCATATAAATGTTTTGATACAATGACTAAGCAAATGATATGAATATTTATGTTAATCAGCTTGATGAAAGTATTTCAAATTGTGTATGAAAACAGTACAATGTACCCCATGTTTGCATTAATGTATACAGCTATCAATTAACAAAAAAAAAAAGAAAAAAAGACTAATCCTAAAACTTTTCTTTTGTTTTAGGATTAACAAAACAAGCTGTCACGTAACAGTGACAGCTTCTTAACAATTTAAAGTGTATTAATTGTAATATTCATCACATTAAATCGAATGAGTCTAAAATTAAAGTAACCACTATTCCTTTATATTCAAATAAACTTCTGAGTAAAATATTGGCTTATAACTTATAAAATGGATTATATCCCCAAATGTCCTATGCAGGTATTTTATTTTGGCTCTGAGCCTTCTACTTCGGAAAAACGTAAGACACATACAGATTTTGTGAATTAGAGATTATGCTTAATTGGGCCATGACTGTGGTTCGCACTAGTGTGTACCCATCTGGCAAAACCATGGGGTTTGCTTGATGACACCATGTGTGAGATTTACTGACAAGCTTCCCAGGAAAGAACTTTTGCTAAAGCAAACTTAAGCATATAGAATTTGATCCCTTAACAATGCATTAATCGTCAATGCAAAGCCTTATTTTGTGTTCCCTCAAGGTAATGAGGAAAATAAAATCTGATGATTGTATACAGATATGGAAACATACAGTGGTTGTATTTTCAACACAAAATTGCTGAAGATCTCCCTTAAAATGTAACAGAGCTGATTTTATGGGATTTAACACAAAAGAGCTAATTTGTGATGAAACATGCATTTCATTTTTTACCGCTTATGATTTCTAAAATGAGAGGAGGATGCAGTGTTCTGTAACTTTCAATACACTTTATGTTCTCCCCAGTAGGTTTATTTGTTTTGCTACTCTTTTTATGCACACTGAGTTAAAGACAGGTTACTTTGTTGTCAGTTCAATGAAATAGAGATGAAATCAGCAGCAGGGTCTAACATTCCAAGTGGCCCCATTGCGCCTTTACTTCAAAACGGTCTAATGGGATAAAATGTATTCCACCTCTCTGTCTTGTTTCGTAAAGATGTATGACTTCACTGTCAGAGCCTTGCAGAGGAAATGAAATCATTGTCATAATACAGTACGTCTCGGCCTGATACAACGGCTTAAATTGCATTTTTAGTTTCCTTTCTTATTTTGCATGACGTGGAAATTTTCATTCTTAATTTTTCACCCACATGGGAATGTAGAAAATAAAGATTGTTGCAACACTGTGCTCATTTTCATCAATCACAACAGATATTCTGCTACGTTTTTGTTTGTCCTTAGGTAACATCCTGTACTATCAGGGATTCCTACCTTGTCTCAGGGGAACGTTTTCAGAAGGGGCAACATTTTCAGATCTATTTCAAGCCTGTGATTCATACATGGCAAACTCTTGAGAGTCTTTAAGAAGTAGATCCAAAAATTGACATGATTTCAGTAGCTGCCCCCTAATCCCGAGATTTAGGGGGGGAAAAAAACTAGCCAGGAGTCAGTATGATTTTCAAGATATTTCCATGGCTGTGTTACTTGCTGGGATGTCCAAAGAAGCCTTTTTTTTTGGAGACAGAGCCTCACTATGTTGCCCTCAGTAGAGTACCGTGGCCTTGGGCTTAAGCGATTCTCGTGCTTCAACCTCCCAAGTGGCTGGAATTACAGACGCCCGCCACAAGGCCCAGTTATTTTTTTTGTTGTAGTTGTTTGGCAAGGCCAGTACGAGTTCGAACCCCACAGACCCATGTGGGGCCAGTGCCTTCACCACTGAGCTACAGATGCCAAGCCCAAAGAAGCTATTTTAAATGAAAGATTTTTTTTTAAAATTTTGAAAACAAGGCTCACTTTTAAGTTATAGGGAACAATGTCATAGAGTTGATACCAGAATTTCATCTTCAGTGGGTTCTTGGTCTTGGTGATTTGAAGAAGAATCCAGGGACCACAGATCAGTGGTAAGACAGGATTTATTTACAGAAAAGAAAAGAATACAAAAATACCAAAGCTCCCACAAGAGAGAAGTAACCCAAGCCCAGGGGAAAAGCTCGCTCTCTCTCTCTCCTTCTCTCTGTCTCTCTGTCTGTCTGTCTGTGTCTGGGCTCTTTGTCCAGGGCAGTGGTTCTCAACCTTCCTAATGCCAAGACCCTTTAATATAGTTCCTCATGTTGTGGTGATCCCCAACTATAAAATTATTTTCATTGCTACTTCATAACTGTAATTTTGCTACTGTAATGAATTGTAATGTACATATCTCATATGCAGGATGTTTTTTCATTGATTGTCTCCCACAGGTTGAGAACCACTGTTCTCGGGGTATATATAGGTGCATGGATTCCTGGTATATGAGGCCAGGAAATGAATGGATGCAGTACTTTTGCTAGGGCAAGGTGAATGAATGTATTAATGAATGGACACAGTCCCTCCTGCTGGGGCAAGGTGAATGAATGTATTAATGAATGGACACACTCCATTCATGGAACTGAGGCCTGGGAAACTTACATGAAATTGACCTAGGTGTAGGAAATGCGGGTTTCCTATTCAGTCATAAATGCAAAGGGAAGACACCAAGGCGCTAGTGTCTCCCCAGCAGTTGTCCGGCCCCTCTGGCTATCAGACCCTCCTGTGGGGGTGGGAGGTCCCGCCTTGCCTGCCCTCGAGCCTGCTGGTTCCTCTGCCAGCTACTGGCTACACCAACACCAGCGCGGAGGCAGTGGGTCTTCCAGCTCCTCTGAGCTGAGCTGGCTGGGGCGCCACCTGTCCTGTATCAGAGTCCCTGAGAAATCAACTCACAAAAGGCAGATTAATTCGAGAAAAGTCCTGTAGAATTTGTTATCATATACATCCAGGGAGTATCTCAGAGTAATTAACCAACCTCCCAGTGGAGGACAGAAGCTTGTATTCTGTCTTGAGGTTACAGAAAGAATGGAAGCTTGGATTATGCAAGATAGGTGATGTGAGGGGGAGAAGAGGGATCTTGACTAGCAAAGGTGGTCTTATTATGTAGATAAGACGTCACAGGTGGCAACCCACTAGGAGAGAATAGATGTCAAATGTTTCTCTCAGATCTTTAAAGAAATCTGACAGTTAAGCTTTTGTAGATCTGGACAAGGGAAGGCCCGCCTGCATCATTGCAGCGTCTCTGCAGATATCAAATTTCCCCCAGCTTTGAAGACCTGATTCTGTTTGCCAGCTCTCTGACATCCATCTAAGAGGATGTGAAGGAAATATATTTTGGGGGAAAATATTTTTATTTCCTCCAAAGCCTCAACAGTTTTTATGTGTTCTGTTGTTTATTTGTACCTTGATTTTTGTTTCAGAGAAAAGTGTTACGTTGAACCATCACATTCATAATATATATACAAGAGTTATATTTAATAACTAAACAAGAAATCTATTATTTTGTTTGTTTTATTTTTCTTTTATGTTTTCTTCTGCCTAGGACTCCTTAAGGAGTGAGGGGATATCTAGTTTTGAGGAGGAAAATGCACTGGTATAATTTGTAAAATGGAGAGTAAGTGGCTGCTTCCAGGATTTACTACCAGTACGGCTATGAGCCAGTCATTCTCTGCATTAACATACTTTATCTTTACCTAATAAAGATTGATATTCTGATATGAAGGTTGGTTTGCTCTCATTACTAAAGTGAACATCCAGTTAGCTTTGTAAACAATATCGTTTGTAAACCATAAACATTAATAGTTGAAGTTCCATATCAGACGTAAAAAGAACATCACTAATTATATATTCTTTTGCCTATGTGGTATTGTAAATACAAGTTTAATAAGTGTTTTTGTCTTCAGTTTAAATATGCAAAGACTTCTAAAGTCATTGGTCTCACTTCTACTCACTTCTACAAACTGAAAAGCTGAAAAAACTGAAAATCCATGACTTTTAATGCTTCGTGAGAGAACGTAGGTCACAGAGCAAAACACGACCGTGAAATTTGGAGAGTGGTAAATACAGGATCATTCAGATCTGAGATCTGCTCACCAGAACAAAAGCTGCTGCAACCAGAAAGTTGTAGAAACAATTAAATGTTAATGTTGAAGCGTGTGGACTAGGATGACTGTGGTATTGGGGGAGGAGAGGACAAAATTTATAGGCTTCTTATAACTTATGGTAAAGAACTGAAAAATGTGCATGTTTGGCTCTCAGGGGAATACAATAGCATTCCTTGGGATACAGGCGCAGAACCCTTCCCATAACAAAAACTTACTGTCCAGTGGGAAAGAGACTTTCCCCACAGATGTAGGAGAAGCACATTGCCCCTCCCCCTACCCATCTAGCCTTCCTATGTAACTTAAGGTGGGGGAGAGAGGGAAAGATATACAATAAGTCACAGCACAGAGGCACATACATGACCATGACCTAATACCATAGAACAAAACTGAAGGACCAGAGAAAAGCGGCTCCAGTGGTGGCAAGCCAGGCAAATCGCCAAGCTGCACCCCAATACAGCAAGTAAGTATACAGGTGTTAGGAGGATGCCAGCCAGTGGGGGAGTGGCAGTCCTCCTAGGGACAAAGGCAGATGCCCTGAGCAATTGCCACAGCTGGTGAGAGGAGAGAATACCTTACCAATCTTCCAGTCAGAACTTAGCTTGCCAACCTCAAAAGAATACAAGGACTCCCTAGTACAGATGCAATGGAGCCCCAAAGATGACCTACAGCAACCTCAAAGCTAATTAACATATCATTAGCTTAAATCTACATTGCAATTCTCCCCCATCATGGGGTTTCAGAGAGGCTCAGGGGAGATTCACATATGTACCCTAAGACTCAGGTTATATAATTTCTAACTGTCCTTCCAAGTGGTTCCTTGAACCATAAGGAGGTCCAACTTAGGCAATATAAAACAGGACCCCAAACCATAATTGCAAGCCCACTGTTATGATATGGAGACCACCTGATATCTTTAACAAACATGTCTTACCACATTTTGTCATGTACAATGCAGTCTTGTATATAATGTGCACCCATGTTTTTCGCCCTAACTTTCTGGGAAAAACAATCTTTTAATTTTTTAATTCAAACTTTTATTCATTTACATTTAGGTATTTTTTGTATTATAAAGGAATTTTAGCATTTATATTTTCATACATTACAATAAGTTTTATGTAATAATAATTATGAAATACAAAAAGAGATACAAGGTACAAGAAAATTTATGTACCGGTAACGAATTTATGATATTTACACATCATGGAAGGCCAAGAGTTCTTCATCAATGCCAGCATCAGAAGTGTTGTCTTCTTTAATTTCTCTGTTACTGGTGTCTTCTGAAGAGTCACATTTGCATTTTAATAAATTTCATCATCCTCACTTCCATCCACAGCATTGCTTGATGCCATATTTTTAAAACAATTTCACAACCACTTCCTTCTTGACACCGTTCCACAATTTTAGGATCCAATTACAAACCTGGGCAATGGATACTTTCTTGATTCTTCCTGTAGGTGTTGAATCATTACCAGGAGACAGTATTCCTGGTGCACACTCTTTTTTATTAGGAATGTAAAGGGCTTCTTTACTGACATATCAAGAGGATGCAATTAGCCATTTAGCCTACTAGGCAACGCGGACCGTTGGGTTTTTAAGTCCTCTGTGATTGCTTTTGGTGTTTTAAAGTGGGTTTGAAAGTGATCAAAAATAAGCAAAGATGATTTTATAAGTAATACTCCAGGCCTTCTTGACCACACTTTTAAAAATCAGATCTTCATGCCTTTTTCATTCACCCAACTTTTTTCACGCACTTGGACCATAACACCACTTGGAATCTTTTATTTGGCGATGTTTTTCTTCTAAAAATGGTCATAGGTGATAGCTTTGTCCCATCTACACCACAGTGAAATATGTTTTCTCACATCCACTCGTCTGAATAGTCCTGGTCTCTGGCCTTTGGTATCCACAGTTCTGTTGGATGGCACATCAAGTGAGAGTGGGACATTGTCCATGTTGGCGATTTGGGATAGTTCAGAATCACTAACCTTTTAAAGATTCATAACATAACAACAAAATTCCAAAACTCGTTTCTCATGGGCTGCTGGAAACTTTGGGGCCAGTTTTTTTCATGCCCTTATGCTCAAACCTTCTCCCTTCATAAAGTTAAACCACCATTATGTGTCCCTGAGAAATTATTAATGGTTTTTCTTCTGTAATTAGTTTATCCTCTTCTCATATCATCTTGATCAAAAGAAAGATCCTGGTTTGATGCTGCTTGAAAACCCAAGTCTTCGCCTCCTGCTCCACCTCCGTCCCCTTGGGAGGTTTTCCTCACATCACCTTCTCCTGTCTCCTGTCCTGGCATCTGAAGAAGCTTTCCCCCCATTGCCTCCACAATCTGATGACATTGTCTGTGAGAGTAGGTTGAAAGTATCTCTTGGTAACTCTGTTGCCATTCTTCGAGATATTTAATAACTGCTAGCCTAAAGCTCATGGTGTACAAAATTATTTTGATATTTTCCAAAGGATTTTCCAATAGTTGTAAAAATATCAGCTAGATTTCACCTCTGGCCTAAAGTGTATGAAAAGTAATATGTCTCTCTTCATTGGATGAAATGCTTTCAAATTTGTCGTAAGTTCAACAAAACCAATTATCTTATTGCAAGGTATTATTTGCCATACAGATATTGTTATTGCTTTCCAAAGTTACCCTTTTAAGACATATGCGTACAAGGTCAGAAAATTAAGTTCATAAGCTCATAGCAGAAAAAGTGCTACACAAATCACTGCTGAATATCACCATTGTCACTTTCGAAATATTCCCTTCGGGAAGTTATACACAGACACTAATGCCTAGTTCACCCTTCAAAGCAATTTTGGAACACTTTTTTGGAATGGCCATCAGAGCTGTTGTCATATGGAGTATGACAATTAAGTTCACAAACTCATCCTAGGAAGCATTTTTGAATGGTGTCTAGGCACTGGTGTCAGTGATATCTTCCCAGTGGAATACTTCAAAGGTGACTGTAGGAATATTCGGCAATAAGATTTTTCGCACTTTTTCTAGGATGAGTTCATCAACTTAATTTTCAGGTCTCATATGATGATAGCTCTAATGGTACTTCCAGTAAAATAGTTCTAAAATCACTGTGAAGGGTGAACTAGCGTCAGTGCACAGCTTCCCAAGACCACAGTGATCATCAGGAATGAGGGCTGTGTGCTTTGTCTAGGATGAGTTTGTGAACTTAATTGTCTGACCATGTCAATGAAAGAATTAAAACATTTATATAGATGCAGAATTAGTACTATCCCTGTGTAATGCACATCCTTATTTTTTCCTCAGAACTTGGGGCAAATGTCTGTATTACACATGACAAAATATAGGACTTCATAAATTCATCCGATGGTTTCCTGCCTTTCGCATGTCTGATCAAAAGTCAAACAAAAAATTGAAACTTTTCTAAAATTTTGATTGAGAAAATGTCAAAATACATCTTTAGCTTCTAGTTTGAAAATTTATAATACATTTATTTCTTTGAACAATCACTTTAAAAAGTAAACCGTCAAGCCTAATTAAAAATATAATGTAAAAATATATTCATCATTTAGATTAAATAATATTATGAATTTGCTATAATTGATCATCTATTTTTCATGGTTTCTTCAAATATACTTTCAGCTTTATAAACAAAGGGATGATTATACCCAAGTTACCACCAAACTTTGAGACAGATTATGTTATGGGCCGTTGTTTCAATTCCAAGAACATAGTTGTCCTCTCTCGTTCACTTCTGCAAGTTTCAACGTACTTACTTAGCTTATCGATGTTGCTAGGAGGAGCTTCATTTGTTACTATCTACACGGATTTTGCATTTCCGTATTTTTGTATATCTCCAGGCTTTTGTAATGACCCCACATATATTCACAGAAAGTCGCAAAGATAATACAGAATGGTCCCTGTAATACAGAATGGTCAGTTTAACTGTAGTGTTGTATTAACATCAGGAAACTTCATGGAACAATATGTGTGGGTAGTTCTGCTCAATTTTTTCAAGTGTGCAGATTTATTTAAACATCACTGCAGTTGATGTACAGAACTATTAGCACAAATTCTCTTTCACTGGCATTAAAGTCACACCCACTTCCAAATCCCCAAAAATCATTTCTTTCCTTTCCAAATTTATAATTTTTATCATTTTGAAAATGTTAAACAAATGGCATCACATAGTATGTGGTATTTTGATTTTGGCAGTTTTTTTATTCAGGATAATGACTTCGCTTATAGTTGCATCTTTTTTTATTCTGTTCTTCAAATTTCTATCTTTCAAAAATATTTTAAAGTAAGATTTCTTTAGATATAGTATATGTAGTTCAATTCACTCCATTTGGGTGTGGAGTTCTATGATTTTCTTTTAATTGTAAAATGACAATCTCTTTTAATTGACACATTTTGATGATTTACAATTGGTAATAACTGATAGATAAGGAATTCTGTAGGTTGTTATATGGACTTTTAATCTTTCATTTTGAGGGTTAGGAAGGCATTAGAAATTTTGGGTGTAGAAAGATTATTTGACTTAAGTTGTAGAAGGAGTGAGTTGTGAACACAAGGAAGGGCAAACTAATGTCTTCTGGGAGGATTATACAGTGCTCTAAAAGACTGTCATGAAGGCAGGGAAAATTATGAAAAGTAATTGGATTTGTTTTTTGTTTTTCTGGAGACAGAGTCTCACTATGTTGCCTTTGGTAAAGTGCCGTGGCATCAAAGCTCACAGAAACCTCAAACTCTTGGGCTTAAGAGATTCTTTTGTCGCAGCCTCCCAAGTAGCTGGGTATACAGGTGCCCCCCACAATACCCGGCTAAAGTAATTGCATTTTAAAAAAGAATATTTGAAGGAAATTTTTCACTTTTTCCCCTGAGTGAATAAGTTCTACATTGTCTTAGAGTAAAATGCAATAAAACAAAAACTGCAAAATATTTCCAATTATACCTATATCAAAAAATATAGAAATTGGCTGCCATTAAAAGTGAAATGGATACATTCATCTAGTTAAATAATTTTGGAGACTATTTCTCCAGGCAACATGATTACCTGCAAAGTAATGTGACTCATTTGTGTTTAAAGGGGAAGTAAGATTCCTGTAAACTCCTTGTACATTATTTATTTTCTTCTGAAACATTGCATTTACAAATTATAAACTTCCTTTTTAATGAAAAAGTAGCAATTTATAAACTAGCCTATTGAAATTGAGGAACCATATTGCTGTCTTAGATTCTAATAGTACAAAGTAAACATAATGGAACTTTAAGCAAGATATTAAAGGAAGGCTTGGCACCTGTTGCTCAATGGTTAGCATGCCAGCCACATACACCAAGACTGGCAGGTTCAAACCCAGCCGGAGCCTGTCAAACAACAATGACAACTACAACAAAAAAATAGCTAGCCATTGCACCAAGGGCCTGTAGTCTGAGCTACTTGGGAGTCTGAGGCAGGGGAATCACTTAAGCCCAAGATTTTGAGGTTTCTGTGAGCTGTGATGCCACAATACTCTACATAGGGAGATAACTTGAAATTCTCTCTCTCAAAAAAAAAAAGAATAGATATTCAAGGAACATATAGTCTCAGTATAGAAGTAACTGCAAATATGGACATATATATATATAAATCTTTGAGCTGTAAGAAGTATCATACTGAAATTTGAAAGTTAAACATTTTGTGACCTGGATTGCTTATTTTCCAGCATTAATTACTTACTGGATCCAAAATTCCATATTTTGGGGTTTTCAGTAAAAATTTAGTATGCAGGATTATATTTGGAAAAATCGATTATGTTGTTGTTAAGGAAAGAAAATTGTTTTATTCCCTAAAGTACTATACTATTATAATTCCAATATATATGATACAGTTTTTAAAAGCCTTGGGAAAAGCAAATATATTCTTTAATTGTTTTTATTTTTCATATTGCATATTAGAGAAGTACCTAAAACAATAGAATTTGTTTTGAGTATTAAGTCTCAAATAAATGTGTTTTCATAAACTTTCAACTTTACTCATATTAATATAACTCCTGCACTGTTCTTAAGAGTGATTGAGTCCTAATGTTGAGATTGACAATTCAGTTGTATCCATTATCACTGAAATACCTTTTGTTCTTATTTGATCCAATGTTAACTTACCTCAATTCAATAGCTCTTCCTATCATTTCCATTCCTAAAAGAATTTTAAAATGCTACCTTCTTTTCTCTTTCCTCAGCTAGTGTCCACAAAGTGCTAGTTTAGATAGTTACAGTCAGCGTTCTTCCCTAAATACTCAGATTTATATATGCTTTTGTATTTTAAAATCCTGTTATTCTATTTTCAGGCAATCAGGATAATACTTTGTCCAGTCTACAAACGTAAGGGGTATAACAATTTCTGGAATTCCATGGACCTACTAACAGCAGCAATGACTCCAACAGCAATTTACATCATAAGGGAAGATAAGAGAGGACCAGATAGCTGAGCAAATTCAACCAGTCCATTCAATGTTAGGAGGCTGGTTCCATTGATTTTTCAGTGTTTCTGCTATTAGACTATCCTGGAGCTGACTGAGAGGATAGGAGAACTTGATTTATTAAGATGTACTTCATGACATATTTAATCTCTTGTAAGACCCAAAATCACACTAAAACAAAGATATTTGTACCAGAATGTTTATTGCAACCCAATTTATAATTGCTAAGTCATGGAAGAAGCCCAACTTCCCATTGACCCATGAATGGATCAATAAATTGTGGTATATGTACACCATGGAATATTATGCAGCCTTAAAGAAAGATGGAGACTTTACCTCTTTCACCTTTACATGGATGCAGCTGGAACATATTTTTCTTAGCAAAATATCTCAAGAATGGAAGAAAATTTATCCAATGTACTCAGTCTTACTATGAAACTAATTTATATTTCTAATTCATACAGCTTTATATGAAAGCTATAACCCAATTATAGCTCAGGAATATGAAGAGAGGGAAGAGGGAGGAGAGAGGAGGGGGCAGGATGGATGGAGGGAGGGTAATTAGTGGGACCACACCTCCAGTGCATCTTACAAAGATACATGTGAAACTTACTAAATGTAGAATTTAAATGTCTTAACACAATAACTAAGAAAATGCCATGAAGGCTATGTTAACCAGTTTGATGAAAATATTTCAAATTGTATATAAAACCAGCACATTGTACCCCATGATTACATTAATGTACACATATATGATTTAATAAATAATAATAGTAATAATCTCTTATGATAAATAGAAGACAAAGACAAGTTCCAGATGTGAAAATGTTATGTGTTGATTATCTCTGGGAAGGAAGAACTGAATAATTGATTCCTTGGAATGTGTTAAAATGTAAGAATTACCTAGAGCTTTTTATAAATTACTAGGCATTAAAATAGTTTTGAAGATTATATTCTTCAGGATATACTCTACTATTTGTCCAAATATTGCATATGAAATAGAGCTTTTAAATGATCTATTATAGTTTCTTATATGTTGACATGTAAAATATTTCTGCATTATAAAATAAAAATATATAAAGAACATATTTGTAGTGTATAAGATTCTTTATTTGAATAGTAAAATCTGTGATACATAAGTAGAATTCATTATCAACAATATACTAAAAGCAGTAAAGCATCTATCAGCTTGATTTTAAAGTCAGAGCTTGATTTTCCCAGGTGTAAGGTATTTCATAAGTGATACACATTGATGTGTATAGGTAAAACACTCTTCCTCCAAGAGAATTTGGAATGTAGGTAATAGTTGTAAAAAATAATGCAGAATAAGAGGTAAAGGCTTTATAATTTTTGACTGAAATCAAAGTAGTTAAGCTATAAGTTCTCAAGGTAATAATAGCTAAACTTATTTATGAGTAAAAAATAAAACTTGACTTCATGATAAGGCAACACATTCCTCTTTAACAAATTTCTAAGCTTCTTAATGCTGATTGATCCAAATCGGCATACCATAAAGGGGACCCCCTCCAACAAAAGGCTCTGGGATGTGGCCCAATCACAATAAGCAAGCACTCTTATTCATGGTCTTTCCTTCTATTCACAAGACCCCCTCATTGTAGAGGGGTTAACATTCTCTTTGTAATCTGCAGTCTCTGGATAGCTGGTCCACCATTGCCCTAAGTTGTTTATGGACTTCCAATGCAAGAAACTGCCATTTTTGGCCCCATCTTATATACCATTAGAGTACTAATTACAACTGTCAAACTCAGGGTTCTTTTAAATTGCCTCTCCTGGCTATGCAAAATATCTGAACCATGGTTCTGAAGTTGGGGTAGGACACAAGATCCTACTATTTATTTTGGAGACACACCATTTGGATGTGAATGAAACACTGGTTGGAGGTAGTAGACACTTGTCTTCTTGGTTTATCTCCCCTGAATTGAAATCTTTGCCCTCTGAGAAAGCTGGCGTGATGGAATCCAGGACCCTGGGATCTCTACCTTGCCAGACCTGAGGTAGAGCCTTAGCTGTATAAGTGGGAACTGGATAGAGAATGGGGTACTATAACTTCTTGGTTATACTCAACTATAATTTAGCCTATGCAATACAAAACTGATTGGTATGAAAAATGTTATCCACCTGTTTCTCCTGTGGAGATACCATAGCTGTCAACTTTAATATGGAGTGACCATCCCTGTGTGGTTTTTTTTTTTTGTTTGTTTGTTTGTTTGTTTTGCAGTTTTTGGCCAGGGCTGGGTTTGAACCCACCACCTCCAGCATATGGGGCCGGTGCCCTACTCCTTTGAGCTACAGGCGCTGCCCCATCCCTGTGTTCTTAATTGCATTCATTGGGAATGGAATTTCCATCATGCAGAGAGCTAGAAGGCAAGAGAGTAGAAGCAGGTTGCGGTTTAAATGTAATTGTTTTTATTGAGTTTTTGTAGATATTTCTAGAATAAAGTTTTCTGTAATTTTTGCATACCCTTAGATAGATTTCCAGAGGTTTTATTTTTAATAAGTTCATTTATTAATATAATTTTCACCACTTATGCTTGTTTCTTTGGGGAATAGTTCCATAAAGTGCTTTGAAAAACTCATTTTGAAAGTGTAACTCTCCCATGTAAACCTTTTATGATGATAGAGTTAATACACATGCCAAAATTTAATGTACCTTAAAAACATTTTGCACATTTTGGTTGATATAAAAGCTTACTATTTTAATTATTATATTATTTAGAATTTAAAATATTAATTTGTCTTGTAGTTATTTTTAATTCTTATTACTTTGCACCTTAACATATATGTATTTTTTTTTTCTTAATAAGTAACTGAAACTCAGAAAATACTCCTAAGTTTATAAATCATTCAAAGGTGAAGCCAGGATTCAGTTCCCCATGATATGGGAATTGAAACTAATTGTTTTCAATTACTATATTCCTATGAGTTTCTGAATCTTGTGAACATGATGAATAAGAAGTTATCTGTGGAGAATGGGCTATGAGGCAGCAGGGCCCCCACAGCCTGGGGAGACCTTGAGGGAATGACCACCAGATGCTTCTCTTCCTTTAACAACACTCTTTTCTACTCTGACAGACGTCACATAGCCCTGCATACTTTCCGTTTTATCTTTTTTTATTCTTTATTAAATCATAACTGTGTATATTAATGCATTTATGGGGTGCAATGTGCTGATTTGATAGACAATGTGGAATGCTTACATCTAACTGATTAAAGTAACCATCTTCTCACTTACTTGTTTGTTGTGGTAAGACATTTATATTCTATTCTTAATCCTTTATAAATGTATCGTATTATTATGCAAATTAGGTTAGGTCCCACCCAAACAACCTGCCTACCTCCTGCCCCCCCTTCTCCTCTCCTTCCTCTTCCCTCCTTCTTTCTGGACTATAATTATGTTTTATCATTCCTATAAATGTATAGGTGATTATATGCTGATTTCATAGTAGTATAGTACATTGAATACTTTCTATTCCTGAGATTGCCAGCAAGCATGCAGCTTTTCCTCCTTAAAGTTAATCTTTACCCATGTGCCAAGATTTACATCATTTAGTGGCCATGTTTAAGATACTATATGATAAAGGTGGAACTACAGTTCTGTTCCATGCTGGCTGCGATCTTAGCTGCTCCAGTCCTCCCGATTCCATTTTTGTCTCTTGAGTATGTCTCTTATGTGTCTTATTTCCTCATTTCCCATCATTCCCCTTCTGGTTCATTCTCCTTTGTGCTGGTTCATGAAGATAATCAAAATAATTAAAATGTATTTTTCCAGTGTCCAGTAGAGACTACTTTATTTTCTCAAACAGTTTGAAAGTATATTGCTTATAATGGGATTCACCAATTTTGAATGAAGATTATGTTAAGGTGAAAACATCTGAATAGTCATTAGCTGAGGGAAACACAGATACACACATACGTATGTAGAACTTATCCAAACCTCCTTTGCTGAATGACATTTTCCCCAAACTAAAGCCACAGTAAATCTCCTCTTTCACAGTTTTATAGTCAGGAAGAAGAGAGAGACCACTCACACCCTGAATAAGACATTATAAGGACAAAACTTCATAAAAATTTTTGTACCTTGTGCTTGTTCCCCTGGACTTGTTTCATTCACATTAGTTTCTTGGCACCTGCTTTCTCTTGAAGTCGTAACCCTGTTTGCACTAAGGTGACATATAAACCCTGACTCCAGCTGTTCACTGAGCCACTTGCTTGTGTACCTCAATGTATGTGAATAAACTTAGACCTTTCTCCTGCTCCTCGGTCTTTTGTCAGCTCATTTGCAGGCCCAACCAACCACTACCCCGAGTTGGGAATGGAATACATTTTTTCTCCCTTAAAACCTATTTTGGAAACCACATTGCTACACTAGGTGATTATATTTCAGTTAGGTAACTGAATGTTAATCACGGAATAGAATAGAATAGTGATTCTACAGCAGTCAAATATACATACTTAGAGATGACTCGGCATGTGTTAAAAAGAAGAAAAACAGCAAGAAAAAACAGTAGTGACAAATGCAAGCAATAAATGAAGGACTAATGATTGAAGGGAGAGAAAGCAGTAAAAATAATATAAAAATTTATTATTCAAATAGAAAACAGAACATAACTGAAGTTATAACCCAAGACATGACCCACTGTTTTAAAGTGTGGTATGAGTACCTAAAATCTCATGGGAACATCTGGGGAAACCTGTTGCATAACCTTCCGGAACAGGTTATGTCTTCTCAGTATTTGGTGAAGATTTTTTTCTTTTATTTGAATTAGTTCAGTTCACTGATTATCATGAAATTCCTTATATACTGCCTTTATGATGTAGGATAGTCTGACAAAATACTGCTGATCTATCTCTGTCTAATTTTCAAAGCTGCAGCAAGAGCAGGACTCATGAAAGGAGTTACGTGTGGTATAAATAAAGCTTTGGAGCTATGGAAATTTATATTTAAACGTTTCAAACAGATTTAAAGTGTATTAAGACATGTAAGTCTATGTAAGATGTTTCTTAGAGTGTTACTTCAGTGCAATGTTGAGAACAGTGTTATTTCAGTGACTGTGTGTTGACTCACTGTTCTGCGTGTCAAAAAGTATTTCAGACACCCACACAGAAAAAAATGTTTCTAAGAGTGCTATTTGCACACAAAGTTGACACCAATGTCGTTTTAAGAAATGGATGTGTTCACCACACCAATGGGTGGAATAGTGTTTAAAGACACGTATACAGAAAAAAAGAAAGTATATGCTAAAAAGTTTCTTAAGAACCCAATTACCTCACGTTTTTCAAATGTTATGACATCATATATTTCTCATTACTGTTTCATGGCCTTCCTTTGTTTCCTTTTAGTTGTTTTCAGCTTTATCGTAGTACAATCAACAAACTTGCTTTATTTTTTTCTCCTCCCTCTCCACAGTAACTCCTACCAGAAAAAAATAATACACATTTCTTCTTTTAAAATATGCAGAGAATTTCAATGCTTTGTCATTGTGCCTTGCTTTCTTTAACCTTTATGCCACCCTTAGTCATTTTTGTAAACCACAATGAATCATAACTGTATGGAAAAAAGTGTCGTGTGTGTTTGTGTGTCAGTTTAGATATTGATGGTGTTTTCACATGTGACTAACATAATTTTAAAAGAACTCTATGTACACAACCTTTAAAGGCCTACTGATATGGCTAATATCTAGTTTAATACTTAATATCCATATTTATCTATGTTTTCCTCTTTTTCTCATTCTTCTTTATCATTCTGCTGATTTCTTGAAAATGGCTTGTAGTCTTAAAATACTGTACCGTGAACTATTCTGTTTCTAGAGATATAGTGTTTTCTCCCCAACTCTATGCTTTTCATAACTGTCTCCATCTTCTACATCATGTTACAACACACTTATAAGAGTGTCTTTTGCTTTGTGTCATGAAAACACTTTCCTCCATTTTAAGTTGAAATGAAATGTCTAAGACAAAGAACACTTACAGGAAGCAATACATTCTCTGGATCTAAAGATATGGTCTCACTTGATAAGGAAATAGAAATAAGATAGCTTTGATATTCTAATCAATCAAATTGAAAGTAGGTTCACAGACTAATTTTTCATCACATTCTTGGTCTATATCACAAGTACGAGACTTATTTATTAATTTCATTTCATTAAAGAAATAAGGATACTTAAAATATCAAATTGTTTTTGCTAGAGTTGTCCTAAAGCTTCTGAAATAAAACTTGTAAAATTTAGAACTAACATATTGTTTTATTTATTAGTTGAACTTTTTTTACCATTCAGGACAAGAAATAATATTTTTTCATGTTTACTTCTTTATATAATTTAAAAATGTGTACACAGGGCAGCACCTGTGGCTCAAAGGAGTAGGGCACCAGCCCCATATACTGGGGGTGGTGGGTTCAAATTTGGCCCTGGCCCAAAACTGCAAAACAAACAAACAAACAAAATAAAATGTACACACACACATCTTCTTTCATAAAACCACATATATACTCTGTGAACATTTAAGAAGGAAGAAATTATTATTACTTTTGTTTCAGAAATAATAATTAGTTTTAATTCAATTGAATAAGAAAGTAACTATACTTCTGATGAAAACACAACTAAAGCTTAATCTCTCTACAACTTTTTTAAAAAATTTTACTACATATGAGGGCATGAACAATTAAGTTACAGTATTTGAATTTATTAGGTAGAGTCCCTCTTGTAGTTGTGTCCAGCACCCAAAATGTGTGCCACATACCCTCACATAGTGCCCATTAAGTGGGAGCACACCAATCCCTTCCTCTCCTCCTGTCTTCCTTTCCCCCTTCCTCCCAACTTGAATGAATTTTTTTTTCCTATGTGAACCTGCATCAGATTGTTCATTGGCTTCACATTAGTATTGAGTACATTGGATATTTGCTCTTTGTTCATTCTTGCGATACTTTACTAAGAATAATGTGTTTCTCTTCCATCCAGGTTAATACAAAGTATGTAAAGTCTCCACCATTTTAATGGGTGAATAGTATTCCATAGGATTCATACAACATAGTTTGTTAAGGTGTGATAGAATTCAGGTGTGAAGCCATCTGGTCCAGGGCTTTTTGTTGTTGTTGTTGGAAAATTTTTTATTGTTTCTTCTCAGTGCTTGATATTGGTATGTTCGAGAGATCATTTCTTCCTGGTTAAGTCTAGGGAATGGTGTTGATTATAGTCACTTTGTTGTGCTGCCAAACATTGTTCATACTATCTACGTAACTATGCTTTTGTACCCATTAACCACTCCCACTTTATCCCCCTCTCCCCATTATTCTTCTCATCTGGTATTCATTAACCTACTCTTTGTTTCCATGTTATCAATTGTTTTTAATATTTAGCTTTCAAATATGAATGAAAAATGTCATATTTGTTCTTCTGTTCCTTGGCTTGTTTCACTTAACATGATATTCTCCAGTCACAATGATGTTGCTGCAAATAGCAAGATTTTGTGACTATATACTATTCCCTTGTGTACCACAATGTCTTTATCTATTTATTCATCAATGGGTACTTAGGTTGATTTCATTTCTTGTCTATTGTGAATAGCACTACAATAAACCTACCTATAAGTACAGATATGTTTTTGAAAAACTAAATTCCCCCCTTTTTGATTCTACTACCCAGCAATTAGACTGCTAGATCATATAGTACCTCTATTTTTAGCTTTTTAAGAAATCTTCCTACAATTCTTCACTATTGTTGCATTAATATATGTTCAATATTTTCAAAAAAAAATTATTTATTCTTTTACATGTTATACACATTACATAACAGGAACAATTAGTTTCAATGCTAATTAGTTTCATTTTACTTCATCAAGGTGAATTATATCACATTTATAAAAACTAAAACTTATCTATTTGGATAGCTCTGTGACAAAAGTCTGAGTATTTTGTATCTCAAATTCTCTTAGTAATGCTTTAACATAAAGATATCCAGTGTCCTAAGAAACATTCCAAAAAATTCACGTAATGGATTAATGGCATGAGAGCCATATCTTTTATGAAATAATATAGGTAATATTTTATAATGATTATAATGAGTTAACACAATAATCTTTCCCATTTCTATTGACAGCCATTGGTTAAAGTTTTGCAAACCAAGAATACGACAAAATAAAATCTGTGCTGTCTCCAAAATTTGTATTGTTGCTTAATTACTGTTTCATAGATACAGAACCACTTTGGTATAGTTAATACTAAAACACAATCCTTTCTAAATATGTGTGTGTGTGTTTCAGGCTATTAAAAAATACACATGAGATAAATAAGCATACATCTACATCTTTTGAACTTAAGAGTGGAAAAGATACTAGTCATCTCATTGATTCTCTAAAATAGGTAAATAGCAAAATATTTATTAATTGATAGTTATCTACTCTCTGATAGTCTATTTTATTATTTCATTGCCATCATTATTTGAGCAAATCAGCTTAGGCTGTGATAGTATTTTTCTGCTTAGTCTATCCATACGCAGGTGTGTGCAGTCTATCTCCTCTTCATATGTTTTGTATTGATCGGTTCTTTCCTCAGTCCCAGTTTGATTATCATGCTGTAAATTTCACTTTAAACAAAGTTGGTCCCATTATAATATCTGATTTAGTTCTTTATTTTTTCTTTTTTATTATAATTTGAATTTTATTTATTGTTAAACAAATATCAATAAACAAATAAACAAATATTGTTTAGCATGTTTATGTATAAGCATAGTTTAAGTTTCATGAAACAGAGATGAGTATGATGTTAGCATTTTATAGAAATCTCAAAAATTGTCTGTCATGTAAGCCTGCTGTTTTTTCAACACCTATGTCTCTCTCTCTCTCTGTATTTCTCAATAACTTATTTTCATTTTGTTAATACAATCTCCATGCATTTAGGATTTAGAACATTTAAATTATTTTTTCAACAAATGCAACCATGTTAGGGGATAAAAGAAATTTTACATTAGCATATTTGTTTTGTTTTACTTGTGTTCTTAATTGTTAAATTTTACAGATGTCTTTGTGTGAGGCACTAACTTTATTTTCACAAGAATTGTTATATTAAATTGCATCCATATGTTAAACACAAAGAATTCAGTCAATTTATCCATTGTTGACAAATTTAAAGAATACACTAGTTATGAACATAGAAAAAAAAAAAGTTTACCTAATTAGTGATTAAGAAAAAGTGGCAATTGGATTTTCTTTGTAATTGTCAAAATTTATTTAATGTAACTGTGTCCCTTTCTTTTATTTTTATATCTGTTTTTCTCAAAATTGCCCTATTTCAGACTTGATTTGGCTTCATCTTCAATATATATATATCCTGGGTACCATTTTAGGCTTATGGAACATAATTTTCATGGGAATGATATGATAATTTGAATTATTCTTACATGTATAAAAATTTTATTAAAACTTTATGACACTTTGAGTGCCCCCTTCACATATAAAATATATATGTTAAATGAAAACTTATAAAAGAGAATTAATTGCACAATAAAATAAATTAAGACTATTTAATTTCTACCATTGAACCCCAAAAATATTTCTTTAATAATATTTAAGTCTTGTCTTTATGAGGTGAATTAAAGTCAAATATAGAACTTTGGGAGAAAGCAAGAAAGCAGAACAATAAGAAGGTAACAAGGGGAAAAAAAGAGAAAGGAATGAAGTGTGGAAAGAAGGAAAAAGAAACGTGTAAAAGGCTAGTAAGTAATAATGAAAGACAATTATTTCAAGGTTTCTCAGGTTTCCTGACATTTTCCAAACACTAATATTGAGGGCCTTTGTTTTAGACTATTTGATGTTGGTTTTTAGGCATCAGCCTCAGACAGAGTGCTTCCCTCTGGAGCAGGTAAGCTTACTGCCCATTATAAAAGATTTAAGTTTCCTAAGTGAATGATTCTTTTCATTTAATGTAAACAATGCATTTGCAGACATCCATTTGAGCCCAGTTGGGTTACCCACGTGGGACTTAGTGGAAAAGGAAACTGAAAAAGTTGTCTGGTGCTCATGCTGCTTGTATTACCACAAGCAATAAAATCCTGTGTCTGATCCAGGTGTCTGATGTATTCTACCAGCTCTGACGAAACTGTGGCAAGCTAATGTGTCAGCCTGGAAGTATAATAATATCACAGATATTTCATGGTTTGTGACAATTTTAGCAATAATGGTGGAATCCTAACAGGATTCCTAACGGGAAAAAGAAGAATATAATCACTTTGAGGGCTGATTAATATATTAATATATTTGAAGAAATACCTTGGGAATTGGTAGTGAACATGTGAGGCTAAAATGTTATGATCAATTGGGCAGAAATGTTCTTCTTCATTTCCTATTAATGTGGAGTAATTTGGGATGAGATTGCAAAATGTATACTGGACAGCAGGTTCAAATATAAAAAAGATGTTCTAGTTTTTACTAACTCTTCTCTAGAATTAGATTTTACTAATCTAGTGGTCAGCCTCAGGTCCACCCTGATGAAACAATTAGTATTAATTTCTATCCTAAGTAGACCAAAGATTCACTGCATTTCAGATAGAGTAGTATGTGTAGGCAGACATCAGTGCAACTGCAGGTGCTTTCCATGAGACATTCAGGAATGTTGGGGCTCAGAAAATATCGCAAAATGAAGTCCTCAGAAGCAAAATTTTTCCTCTGATTTTCAGTCTCTAGTTCATCCGAAGGCTAGCCAGGGAAACTAGAGTCGCTCTTCCCCAAGGCAGGTGAGAAAAACCTTTTTCTGAAAGCCCATTTTGTCACCTAAAATCATTATGTGTGAACTTTAACTGCAAATAATTAATTCAAACTACCTTGTTTGACTGTAGGATAAAAGATCTTCATTGTGAAGAAGCCCGCCGCCCCCCACCCCCACCTAGAAGGAAGGTATGGATGCCCAGAGAAACCCCGATGAATCCAGTCAGATCGGTCTTGTTTGATTTGCTCACTCAATTATAATATTTTTTTCCAATCATATTTCTACATAGCTGTCTGTACTTTGTTGAGCTTAAGCATAAAAGTGGGCAATTTCCCTGTAACTTTGGGACTTCATTCTGCAGGGTCTTTTGTACACAGGTTAAAAAAAATTGTATGCCTTTTCTCCTAACAATCAATCTACTTCATGTCAGTGATTTTTATTTATTTGTTTATTTATTTTTTGAGACAGTCTCACTTTGTCTTCCTTGGTAGAGTCTGTGGCATCCTAGCTCACAGCAACCTCAAACTCTTGGGCTCAAGCGATTCTCTTGCCTCAGTTTATGTTTTTTTAATTATTTTATTTTATTTTTAGTAAAGACACGGTCTTGGTTTTGCTCAGGCTGGTCTCGAACTGCTGTGCTCAAGCAATCCACCTGTCTCAAACTCCCAGAATGCTAGGATTATAGTTGTGAACCACCGCGCCCAGCCCATGTCAGTGATTTTTCAGAAAACCTTTAAGGGTCATCTCTTCTGTTTTTAATAGATTACTATTAAAGTTATAGAAAATAGCTATTAAATCATAGTGCAAACTGCATGATGAGAAATCCTACAGTTAACTGAATGTAAGGCTCTTGCAAAACTTTCGGAGAACCATGAAATGGCATTTTCCTTTGAGAGGAGGGAACAATAGTAGTGGTTCTCTAGGACTGAGTATCGTCAATGCCTTCTCTCCTCTGTACCTACTGGTACTGTAGTTATTTCCTCAGTTCCTCCCCTTAACTGCAACAAAACTAACAATCTATTAAAAAATAAATAAATAAAATTTAAAACACAAATTATTTTAAATGAAATTGTAATGGACTGAATTTCTTCTTCTTCTGCCAAATTCATACATTGAAATGCAACCCCTGATGTGATAGCATCAATTGGTGAACAATTTGGGATATGATTAAGCCATGAGCATAAGGCCCTTAAGAATTGGATGATGGGGTGGTGTCTGTGGCTCAAAGGAGTAGGGTGTTGGCCCCATATGCCTGAGGTGCCAGGTTGCCCAGCCCCAGCCAAAACTGCAAAAAAAAAAAAGAATTTGATAATGATTCAAAAAGTTTGTGGGCAGGCTGGTCCCGTGGCTCATGCCTGTAATAGCACTCTAGGAGGCTGAGGTGGGTGGATTGCCTGAGATCAAGGGTTCAAGACCAATCAGAGCCAGAGTGAGACCTCATCTTTAAAAACAGCTGGGCATTGTGGTGGGCGCCTATTGTCCCAGATGCTTGGGAGGCTGGGACAACACAATCACTTGAGTCCAAGAGTTTGAGGTTGCTGGGATTTATGATGCCACAACACTCTACTGAGGTTGAGAAAGTGAGATTCTCACTCAAAAAAGAAAAAGACAAAATGTTTGCAGGATGAAACCCATAAAAGGGCTGTCACTAGAACATAACCACACTGGCACCTGAAATGAGACTTATAGCCTCCACATTTTTGTGTGAGCCACCAGACTATGGTAGTTTATCATAGCAGTTCAAGTTAAATAAGATGGCAATAGATGCTCATATCCTAAATTGAAGTAGAAAAAATAAGACATATTTATAGAGAACATGTAGAATCTGAAAGCAACAGGATTTAAATGCATTTGACCAAAAATGAAAAAAATATATTTTAACTTTCACTTTATTGTTTAGCTCTGAATTTTGGTATCATATCTAACATATTTTATTCAGGTAAATTTTCAGTTTTATTCATTTTATTCTTCAGTTTCTCATTATAATTTTTAATACTTTATCGTTAAGGAATATTAAAGCTATTTTAGATTGTTTTGTACTTCTGGCAAAATATTATATCAATTCGTCTGAGGCTGGCTATTATGGTTTGCTAATTGTTTGTATTTCTTATTATAACATTTCAATTTCCTCAATGTGTCTCATACGATATGATTTTCAGATCTATTATTCCCCCAGTTGTGTCATTCCTGATGGCATTTCCAAATAGTCCACAGGTGGCTTGAGTCACAGAACCCTGTTTTCCTGTTATACTTTTATGTTCTCTAAAAGTACAATGAAATTGGATGATTTCAGAAAATTCCATTTAAAAATGTACAAAACTACTAGCAAATTTTTGTGTCATTATTAATAAAGAGTCAGAAAGAAACAATGTAAGGAAACCGTGAACTTGAAAGCACATGACTTTCAATGAAGCATCATTTTGACATAATATATTAATTTTATGCTTAAAAATTATATATTTATACACGTAAATTTTGTCCTGCCATTTAGAAAGTGGGGTTTCTAATATTTACTCTAGGATGCAGTTATGATATGTAGCAAAACATTATAAATAATAAAACATAAAATGATGTATATTAAATTTTTTTAAACCCATTTTTTCCTGCTGTATGGACTCGCTATGACCTCACTTTGGAATATTTAACAGCAGCAATTGGATTTTGAAGAAGAGTTAAATTTTGTGCAATTCCTTTTGTGATTCATAATTATACATGAATATATTTGTCTCTATATGCAAACATATTGTTGATTTAATGTTTAAATATATTTGATAACTATGAGAGTGTTGAAATCAATGGTTCCTTCTCTTCCATTTTTCTTCCCTTTAAAAGGCCCTTGAGAAAAGAAAAATTATTCTTTCTTCTTTTAATTTCTGGTTTAAGGCATAGAGTACGAGTGTCCAGTTCAATGAAAGCTTCTTGAGAGAAGTGGCTTCCTGTCCACAGGGATGTCTGTCAACCGTGGGCAATGAGTGTTGTCCAATCAAAGGAAAGAATAAGAGGAGCATGGTGGCGGTGCATTTCCATAGGAGGTGATGAGCTCCCTCTTTTACTTGAGTTTTATTTTGGTAGCTCAGATGTCACAGAGCTCACCAGCTCTCAGTGATTATAAAATAACATTTTATTGCTATTTCATAATCAAATTATAGTTAATAAAATTCCTACCAGCCTGATGGATGGTAGTTCATCCAAAGTTCATCCCTCTTTTATTATTTATGGGAGTTTCCAAAAAGGCTGCCTTCCCTGTGCCTACAAAATAGGCCATGAGCAGCAGTCCCCATGCGCGATCACGCTCCTTTCTCTGTACATGTTTATTGTCTACTAAACTGGTGACAAACCTGATAGTCACTCTACAATATGAAGATGCTAATGTTCACCTAAAAACAAACAAAATCTTCAAGTTTTGTACTCCTGATGGAGAAGATAATTGATAGATTGGTTTTGGAGGCTTAAAAGAAAACACACAAACTATGATTTAGTAATGCCTGCAATTAGAGTTTTGTGATTCAGAATGGCCTTACATCAATTTCATAATATTCTGGACCCTCTCTCAATTAATTTGGGAAATGAATTAAGCTGTAAAACCTAACCTGATTGACAGCATATGATAAGCTCCTCTCTCCTCTATTCTCCTCACATCTTCTTTTTGGGACTTAAAATTCCTCTGTTATCATGAAAAAATTAAATTTTGCATAAATATCACCTGATATGAACTACTGAGACATAGGGGGGAGACGTATCAGAGTGAAAGCAGTACGTATACCTGTTCGTCTACATCTACTAGGATTCTTCTTTCTCTCTATGGCATCCAATTAAATTCTTCTTGAGACTAATAGGTGTTGGTAGAACACAGTTTTTGAAACATTATTCTAAGGCTAAGTGTGATTATCCATTCTGATTTTTGTAGTAATTACTCAAGAGGCGTGCTTCATGTGCATACAAATCACTTGGGGACTTAGCAAAATGCACATCTGATTAGATAGGTCTGGGTAGAGCCTGAAATTCTTCAGTATAATAAGCTCCTAGAAGACAAATGTGGTGACTGCTATCGAGCACACTTAGAGAAGCAGATGTCTGTATTACTCAAATCAAAATTCCTTCATTTCATATAAACACTATAACACATATTTTGGGCCAATATCCACTCATTTCACTAACTTACAATAGAATTTATCTTTGTTAGTTTTGTAATTACTTGTCATTCCTTTATCACATGCAAACTGAATATTTGGATAAAACATCCTGATGTGAATCGCTCTGAGATAATACTGTCCTTAATAAAAATGGCTCTAGATAGTATCTGTATGGAAGAATAATAATAAACTACAAAGAATATACTCTACCAATCATACACATTAATGGAGTTTATGAGAATAAATATGACCACAAAGTTGTATTAAGAATTTTCAAAGAGAAAAATCATGCATTATATCAATATTGAATATTTCCTATAAATACATGAATATAGGAAATAGGGTACTGCCACTTCTTACTAAGAGATATAGTAGCAAGATAACTGCTGCTTACCATTGTTACATAAATATATTTTGAAGGAGTATATGTTGATACTAATTGTCAACAACATCAGACTTAAATCACGTAGAAGTATATCAAGTATTTAGATTGATTTGTGATTTCTTTTCCTTGTGTTAATAGATTATGGAGGGTAGTGCCTGTGGCTCAAAAGGGTAGGGCGCTGGCCCCATATGCCAGAGGTGGTGGGTTCAAATCCAATCCCGGCCAAAAAAAAAACAAAACATAGATTATGGAAAAGTTACTTAGTGTAGAATAACTAACTAGTTCTTTTTCTTTATTCTGATGTAACTAACACAAAGGTCATGGGAAATTATATATTCAGTAAACAGTAATATCAGTAATATTTTCATTAAGAGTGAATTGGCACTATGTTTTAAACATTTCCTTTCAAATGTAATTGAGCTATTTTGGGATAATCTGTACTATAATGAAAAGAAGACGTAGACTATCCAACTTATTCTTCAAAGAAAACAATATCCTAATAGTTGGCACTAACTGGTGATTTAGTGCATCTTTTAGTATGATATTCATATGACTTCATTAGCTAACGTATCAGCTTAGGTAAAAAAAAATTGAGATCTTTTAGCACTTTTTATAACATGTGCTGTAATTTCAGTTGTCTGTCAAAGTGGGAAAGCAAGTCACCGAGCAATGTGGGAATGATGAGTGCCTCTACTCAGTATGGAGCTGTTGAAATAATGAATGACAGATATTGCAGATAGATCATAAACTTAGTATAAACTTACAGGGACAAACATAACATGGAATTGTCAGGTCTAATTTTTAAAAGAAATCAACCATTTGATTAATACACAGAATCTTCTGTATTATAAACAATGAGTTCAATTAATCCCTTTTCTGTATCCTTTTTTTTTTTTTTGAGATGGAGCCTCAAGCTATCCCCCTGGGTAGAGTGCCATGGCATCACAGCTCATAGCAACCTCCAACTCCTGGGCTCAAGCGAGTCTCCTGCCTCTGCCTCCCAAGTAGCTGGGACCACAGGTGCC
>CAUYQV010154960.1:0-21008 GCA_963574575.1 Galagoides demidoff | reverse complement strand
GGGTCCCCCGGGGGACCGGGCCGGGCGACAGGGGAGCTGTGGTCCCTCGGGGTGCGTGTCTGCGTGACTGGGGAGCTGTGGTCTCCCTGGGTGCCTGGCTGGTTACAGGGGAGCTGTGGTCTCCCTGGGTGCCTGACTGGGTGACAGAGGAGCTTTGGACCCCCTGGGTGCATTGCTGGTTGACAGCGGAGTTGTGGACCCTCAGGGTGACTGGATGGTTGACAGGGGAGCTGTGGTCCCCCTGGGTACCTGGCTGGTTGACAGGGGAGCTGTGGTCCTCCTGGGTACATGGCTGGGTGACAGGGGAGCTGTGGTCCCCCTGGGTACCTGGCTGGGTGACAGGGGAGCTGTGGTCCCCCTGGATGCGTGGCTGGATGACAGGGGAGCTGTGGTCCCCCTGGATGCGTGGCTGGATGACAGGGGAGCTGTGGTCCCCCTGGGTGCATGGCTGGGTTACAGGGGAGCTGTGGTCCTCCTGGGTATGTGGCTGGGTGACAGGGGAGCTGTGGGCCTCCTTGGTGCCTGGCTGGGTGAAAGGGGAGCTGTGGTCCTTCTGGGTTTGTGGCTGGGTGACACGGGAGCTGTGGTCTCCCTGGGTGCGTAGCTGGTTGACAGGGAAGCTGTGGTCCTCCTGGGTGCCTGGCTGGGTGACAGGGGAGCTGTTGTCCTCCTGGGTGCATGCCTGTGTGACAGGGGCCTCCTCATCAAGGTTACAATACCAGCACTGGCCGGGAAAGTCCAACTCCCCAGGAACCCACTACACAGGCATAAATGTATGTGCTCATAAATGAAATTTTTAAATGTCTTGGGACCCAGTCTTTGTGAATGATAAAGAATATCATAGTCATGGATAAGTTTATGTTCTTATTCCATTTTGAGAGTTTAGCAATCTTCAGCAATGTTCTTCATAGTCAAAAACCTTCAGTTAAACACCTCTTCCAAAGGTGGTGTGAGGCAATGTGAGGGTGGGATGGTCTGACTTGCTGTTTCTGCCAACCCTGGTGCTGTGTGGCAGGTCCTGGCATGGGTGGGCATGTGCAGGGCAGGTGGAGACAGCCCCACCAGGCCTAGGGTGGGGGTCAACTTCTGCACTACCTTCAATGTAGGCTGTCATCCGACTCTCAGGGACCCCCTAAGTTCTACCAACTCCCTGCCCCTCAACCTTGCTGTTTAAATTTATGATTTTTTTAAAAGTTCATTGCTGTTTCAGGGTACTTTGGCTTTGGGATCATTGTTCTGAACGTTCTCTAGGCCAGGCACTTCCATGGAGGTTTCCCCAGAATGTGAGCTGGTGTCATTGTCCTGCGTGAGGGGACCTGGGGGCAGTGAGGGCTTTATTGTCCTCACTCTCCCAGGGTTTCAATTACAAATCTGTTTTTCTTCACCTCAGGGAAATTTTTTCCTGGTATTTCTTTACTATCCTTTGCCTCTTTTTTGTTCTTTTCTCCTGAACCCCTGTTATTCACAAACTGGTTCTTCTTGTCACCTGGAGCATTTCCTGGAAACTTGTTAGGCAGAATCCTGAGCCCTACCTGAGCCTGAATCAGGATGCAGTTGCCACGGATGAGCTCTCAGGGCCTGTGTGTGTCTGGTGCAGATGGAGATGTGTGGCTCTCTACAACTGTTCTGCTCGTCGTACCTTTTTGTTCGTATGTTTAAAAAAAATTATATTTGTTTGGGATTCATTGAGGGTACAAATAATTAAGTTACACTGATTCATTCATTAGGTAAAGTCCCTCTTATAATTTTGTCTTGCTCCTAATTGGTGTACCACCACCCGTAACCCTTCATTCCCCTCTCACTTCCCCTCTCCTTCCCTCTCCCTCATTCCTCTACTCCCCAACATTGAATTGATTGTCTACTGCAGGAGTCCTCAAATGTTTAAAACAGGGGGCCAGTTCACTGTTCCTCAGACCATTGGAGGGCTGGACTGCGGGCCCCGGGATGAGTTGGCGGCTAAGCCGGACAGGCAGCAGTGGCAAAACACCCAGTGGGCCAGATAAATGTCCTAGGTGGGCCACATGTGACCCATGGGCTGTAGTTTGAGGATGCCTGGTCTACTGTCTTCACATTAGAATTGAGTACATTGGATTCTTGCTTCTTCCTTCTTGTTATGCTTTACTGAGAACAGTTGTTCCACCTCCATCCAGGTTAATATGTAAGATATAAAGTCTCCATCTTTTTTAGTAGCTGAATAGTATTTCATGGTATCCAAATACCACAGCTTGTTAGTCCATTCCTGGGTTGGTGGGCATTTAGGTTGTTTCCACAATTTGGAGATTGTAAATTGAGCTGCTATAAACAGTCTAGTGCAAATGTCCTCATGATAAAAAGAATTTGTTTCTTCTGGATAGATGCCTCATTTGCAGGATCAAATGAGAGGTCTAATTTGAGTTCTCTGAGGATTCTCTAGACATCCTTCCAAAAAGGTTGCAGTCCTACCAGCAGTGTAAAAGTGTTTCCTTCTCTCCACATCTACACCAGCATCTGAAGCTTTGAAATTTTGTGATGTGGATCATTCTCACTGGGGTTAGGTGGTATCTCAGGGTGGTTTTGATTTGCATTTCTCCGATGACTAGGGATGATGAGCATTTTTTCAAATGTTTGTTAGCCGTTCATCTGTCTTCATCAGAGAAGGCTCTGTTTATGTCTCTTGCCCAGTGATATACGGGATTGTTGGGTCTTTTATTGTTGATTAATTTGAGTTCTCTGTAGATTCTAGTTGTCAATCCTTTGTCAGATTGATACCCTGAAAATATCTTTTCCCATTCTGAAGATGGTCTTTTTGCTTTACTCATTGTATCCTTTGCTGTGTAGAAGCTTTTCAGCTTAAGCCCCGTTTGTTAATTTTTGTTGTTGTGATAGCTGCTGAAGTCTTTGCCATAAAATCTTTCCCGTCCAATGTTGTCAAGAGTTTTCCCCACATTTTCTCCAAGATTTTTATCGTTTCATGTCTTAGATTTATGTCTTTTATTGGATATTTTCATTAAGTTGAGTTATGTGGAGTCTCTTGCCCAAAACCAACCTAAGCTCAACATGTTTAAAATGTGGATGACCACAGTACTAACCTGACAGGCTTGAGTGTAATTGAGTTAATATCTGGAAAGCACTTATAACAATTCCTCACATATAAGAGCAATGTGAGAAAAAAGCTAAGTTTTTGTTTATTGTTTTTCTTTGGCTACAGACAAAGGGGTAGACAGCTGTGGGCAGTCACACTGCATGTTTTTTGGTTGAGAGGTGTGGGGACAGAGAGGGTTTCCCCAGCCTTCTGTAGGTGCAGGGACAAGGAAGGGCAGTTCCTTCCCAGCTGCAGGGGAGAGTCCGTGTAAGACCTCTGCAGCCCCCAGGAGGGCAGAGACTGCCATTGGAGTCAGCAAGTTTCTGTTTGGTTAGTGTGTAGGGTGGGAGGGGACAGGTCCTGCTCAGAACCAGGAGGAATATCCTGGGCTCTGCTGGCTGGGATGCTGGGGAACCCTGGGATTTGGGGTCCTCATCTGCTCCCCCACAGAGGCAGTGCCTTATGAGTGCCCAGTCCTGGGTCTTTCCCAGACCTGGTGAGTAGCAGGGAGGCAGCCTGCTCTGTGGCCTACAAGTCTTCACAAGAACATTGGTCTTCCAAAGTGTCAGGGATCCCAGGGAGGAGGAGGAACTACAACCAGCTCTTTAGATCATTTATAATAAAATTCTCTAGAGGAAGGTTTGAAGAGAGGGTGAAAGGCTACTCCCAGGTACCAGTTTCCAGAATCCATGCAAACTTTAATGTTTAAGTGGAGAACATTTTTGGATATTTCTGGCACTGAGGACTGGGATGTGGAGGATGTTGGCAGTAAGTGGCAGGGCTGTTTCATCCAGAAGCCTTCCTGGGGACACCTGGATTGATAGACTGGCCTTACTTTGGTGACTAGCACTCTGCAGTGTGTGGTAATTCTAGGCAGTCTCAAATTTCCCTCAGCACCTGACTTGAGGCTCCTGGTGACATCCTCCTGGCATCCACACAGGTGTGGAGGGTGGGTAGTTAACTGCATATTGACCACACCTGCTGTTTTCAGCATTCTCCAATTCTATGTGAGCTGTGGGTCCTGATGATCTGTGGATGACAGCAAACAGCCCACCCACGATTGGCATCTCAAATGCAAACCATCTACTGTGGGCTGCATGTTTGTGTACGTCCACCATCACCTGCTGAAAGTCTAATCCCCAATGTGATGGTATTAGGAGGTAGGGCTGTTGGGAGGGGATTAGGGGCAGCCTTTCTGATGGGATTAGTGACCTTATAAGAGGAGGCTTGAGTGCCTTTGCCCCTCTCTCCCTGCTCTTCACTGTGCCAGGACATAGTGAACAGAAGCCATTGTGCCAATAGAAAGCAAGTTCTCACCAGAGAGCAGGGCTACCAGCACCCCAGCTTTGCACTTCCCAGCCTCTGGAATCATGAGTGATATGCATTTGGATTTGGGCCGCCCAGTCTAGGGTGTATTTGTTGTCAGCAGCCCACACCCACTTGGGGCTACTGTCTGCCTGCCATGATCATGCAGGGCCACATGCCAGAAAAATAGGGATAGCTTGTGCACCAAAGCCCACTATAACCATGGCCTCTAAACTAGCCCACCCTAAGCCTGTTCACACTGCCTCAGCCGATCCTTATGGTATGTAGATACCATAAGAAAGCCTCTTCCCACATTTTCCTCACTCCTTCCAGCTCTTGCCTGGCCAGGTGCTTCCCGGGGCAGTTGCCCACAAAGGGCTATGCCCCTCCTCCTGGGACCTTTGAGTATAACAATGGATCTTTTCAGTGGTGGTGGGTCATCTCTTGATCTACTGGCCTCACCATACCTAAATAATAATAAAACCTATCATAAAACAGCACATGTACTTGGGAGCAGGCAGTGTGTCCTCAGAGGCTGGGCTCACGGGCATCTGAGATTTAGAGATGTTCAAGAATACTTTTCCTATTAATGCTCCCACAGTTGACCTAGGCAGGCAGCTTCTGTGGCTGGACTCCTTCCCGTGTGACAGTGATGTACAGCCACCAAGCTGGGCCCTTAAGTACAATCCTCTAAATCTATATTTCTTATGGAGCCAGCTTATTTGTCTTTCTGACAATATTAGGCCCTGGAAATGTAATTTTTTAAATTAAAGAACTTTATAACGTGCTTCTCCCAGAAGAGCTCCATCTAGCCCAGATGAGGACATTTATCTCCAGTTCTGTCCCCTTGGTGATATTTTAATATTGTATAATTCACTTTACAATGTGCCTATTAATTATAGCAGAATCTCACCACCGCTGTCTTGTGCTACTGCAAATTAGATAGTTTGAGAAAACTTTTCCTCTGTTAAAATGCTTGCTAGTTAAAAAAAATAATGTACATGGAATTATTACCAAATTAAGATGTTTTTCTAAAGGGTTTTCACAATGCTATAAAGAATTTTATAATCCACAGGAAGTAAGTTCCACTGAAACTCTATAGGTCTGTCAGACTTCAAGGTTGGCAAGGACCCTGGTGTAAAGAGAGACTGACCACCAGGCTGGCTGAACTCAGGGGCTCAGAAGAAGTCACCACATTCAGGTTTTCCATGAGCATCTCACACCTGTCTCTTTTTTGAGTTGGCTCCATTCTCCACAAGGTGCAACTGTCAAGGGCATAACATGTCTGGCAGCTGCTCTGGCTTTTGTCCTTCCCAGGTCAAATTGCAAGGTCAAGGCTAAAGTCTGCACCCCAGTGGGTTCTGGTGATCTCTAATAACCAAATTGTAATCCTTGAGTCAATCCCTGGCAAAGGATTGTCTGACTGGCCCCACAGAGGACAGGGGTCATGGGTCCAGGAGAAAACTGATGAATTAGTCCTGGAAGAAGGAAAATAGAAGTGGATTGCAAAAAACACACATACTCCTGTTAATTCTGAGAGGGATACTAGCCTATTCATGGTGTTGAAAACTGTCTGATATGTATCAATACTTTGCAATTCCATGTTTTGTAAATGTGTTTGTAGCCATTTCAAGCAGTTATTATACATCATCTAGGCTACCAAAATGGGCCACATAACGCTTCAAAGGAAATACAGCATAAATAGAAATAAGAAGGAATCTTTCAAAGAAAGAAATAAAACAATGAAGACAAAATCTTAGTGGTCATGAGAAATAATCATTAGCTCACTTCCTTCTTTATGAATTAACCTTTTCAATAAAGATGGGTATGTATAAAGGAATAAATAAATTCTCACAATGGGAAGGCTAAGAAAATGGCCCAAAGCCAACTTTTAACTATACCTGATAGAGATGAGACTAAAATAGAAGAACAAAGTGAAGACTAGCAAGGGAGAGGGCAAGGTTATGGGTTAGCCAGCAGGGCTCTTCCTCTCAGATGATATTTCAGCACAATTTACAATCCTGCTTGTGTGTTTGTAAGGGCTATCAGTATAAGCATATAAAGTATGTGAGTAAGGTTGGTATTTTAAGTTATGAACTCATGAAAAGAGTACAAACTGCTGATTAGATTTTTAAAACATACCTCACTCTCATCTGAGATTTTCCAATTTTGGTTGATTTTAGACTTTTTTGGGGTGAGAATTGTTCAGTGTTCTCTCAAAGACAAATTGAAGGTTGGTAAACTCTACCAAGATAAGTGACAGTTTCCTGGCTGCAGCTCAGCCCTCAGCAGGTTGCTCACAGTGAGGCACATGGAATGTCCAGAGCTGGTTTGTGCTCTTCTTATTTTATTCTTCTAGAGTCAGAGTCTTGCTCTGTTGCTGACGTAAGAGTGCAGTGGGGTCATCATAGTTCCCTGTAGCCTTGAACTCTTGGGCTCAAGTGATTCTGCTGCTACAGCCTCCAGAGTAGCTGGGAGACTATAGGCCTGGATCACCACGCCTGGCTTGTTTTTCTTATTTTTTGTAGAGACAGGTTCTGATTTTGTTTGCCAGTCTGATTTTGAACTCCTGGCTTCAAGCAATCCTCCTGGCTCAGCCTCCCCAAGTGCTGGGATTACAGGGGTGAGGCATTGTGTCCAGCCAATACACTCCTAAGTCAAAACCAAAAAGAAATTTTACAATCAGGATGATCGGACTAGAGCAGGCTGTCCAGTGGAACTATTTGTGAGATTGAAATGATTTCAGTGTATTGTCCCATGGCCCTCACCAGTCATAGGTTGGCTATTCAACCCTTGACTTAGGGCTGGTGCAATGGAGGGACTGAATCTTAAATTTCATCTGATGTTAATCAATGTCATTTAAATTTAAGCAGGCCTGTGCGAATAGTGGCCACCCTGTTGGGGTAGCTCAGAACAAGAGGGGGTGAGACATTTGCTGCTTGGAAGTGTTAATAGGGTCTATTTTATGGTAGAGAAAAGCTGAGATGCCAGTAGGGAAAAAATTCTGTATTTCAGGTGCATTTTAACTATTGCATAGAAGTACTTTGTATCGAATCTTTATGCAACATTTCTCAAGCACCAAGCAGGAGCTGCAACTCAAAGCAGAGGACAGGGTGTGTGTCCCCAGTTTGCACTGTCCTGGGAGCCCCAGGCAGCCTCAGTCCTCAGAGGTGGAGCTGTCCAGAGAAGGGCTGTTGAGCAGGCTCAGGAGCTCAGCCAGCTCAGCCTGCACATTTGGGCACATGGTGTGTGGAACGCTATCTCAGGAAACAGATGGATCCGCCAGAGCAATTATGCTCTGTTTTAAAAAAAAACCCCAAAACAACTTCTTGCTTGGCAATTTTGAAAATTATTTTATCTGAAAAAATTACATCTCATAAGTGTGTTGTAGAAGGCTGCAAAGTAGACCTTACATCAGTGTTACTAAGTGGGCGGATCTTGGCAGTGGAGTGGAAAGCAGAGTTCCCCTTCCAGGCCCAAAGTTTGCCTCCCACAGGTGAGGGACGCAGCTCAGAGAAACAGACTTGCTCCAACCACACAGTTGACTAGGGGCAGAGCAGAAACCAGATTTCAGGTCTTCTGGTTCCCAAGTTCTTTTCACTGCAAGGTGTGGTAGCTTATCCGTGTTTTATCTGGAACACACACATAGTTTTGACAACATTTCAATATTAGGAACATGCCGCTTTATTAACAGTTTTCTCTTAAGTCTTCATTCTCTTCGAACGCCTCTGGAGTAGCTAAAGCCCATTTTTGATGAAAGAATATAACTTAAAGAGCTCACTTTACTGCATTCAAATAGGCCCTTTAAACATTCTGCACTTTAAGCTTTTATTCTAGATTCTATTGTGAGGTGATAATGAGGTGCTGAAAACTAATTAGATCATCAGACAAAACTGTCTGGTCTGCCATCTGCTGAGTCTGGAGAGTGACAGTCCCTGGTTGAACTGAGAACTGAGACTAAAAATATCCAGTTTTCCCTGTTCCTTTCCCTGTTCTTGCCTTGGTGTGTGGTGGAGAAAGGATTATGTAAGATTGTGGGCTGGTTTGCCCCGCCAGCCAGAGGTTGTCCACGGGTCCCTTATGTAGATGTTAGCTCTGAGTATCCCCGCATTATCACAGCTGCCCGGCTCTGTTTTATGCTGGAAGGTTTTCCAGGAGGGTTCGGCTCCAGCTCCAGTTCCCACAGCCAGCATTACATACTGTGGTCCACGCATGGTATTCACATTAACCAAGTTATTGAGACCCCAAAGTATGCACTGTCAGCGTGGACCCACTGGGATATTAGGAGGCATTCTGTGGGTGGACTTGGTTTCTAGCATGACTTTTATCATGGAGGCAATTCCTCATCCCCCTGGAACTAGGCAGTCTTTCTTTGTTGATAAGCACCTCAATCTTTGGTTTTGCTGGAATAAAGAATTGAACTTGATAACCCAGTTTGGCCCCAGATTATTGAAATGCTTATTAGGGTCCCAGGCCTCCAGGTCACCCAGTAGGCAAGAACATTCCAGGACAGTGGAGATTTCGTTTTTTTTTGTGATCTCTGTGCCCTGGGCTTCCACTTTCAGAGCTGCTCAGGGAGGCGGCTGAGTGTTTGGAAGTCTACACCAGATGACAGGGTGTGAAGTTTCGTGAGGGACTGTTTGTCAAATTATTGTGGCTGCCATTTTCATATTCGGGTTCAGAACTGAAAAGTCAGATTCCTTTTAAAAATTGGTCAACCCTCACTCTCTAGTATAAACCAAATGGCAATAGAGAAAAATTAAAATTAGAATTTGTAATTCTGATTTCTCCATGGGTGTAAACCAGAAATTAGTCATATTTGCATCCATGTTAAATAAACAATAGCAGTTCTGGTAATTGGGCTAAGATTTTATATGTTTTTTAATTTAAAACTGGTTGTCAAGAGCAAACAAGATCATATTTTGTGGTGTAATTTTTCTTTTATAAGTAAGCAGCACTCTTAACTCTCTAATCTATGTTCTGAAAAAATCCAGATGACTAATACTTAGGTCATATTTACATGGCATTTTTGAATCAACTTTTTTTTCTCAAAATAGATTTCTGTTAGCTCATTATACAGCAAAGTCTCTTTTCTGCCCAAATGTAGCCAACGTCTCCAACCTCCAGGCGATGGAAAAGAAACCAACCCAAACCTGAAAGAGACAGCCAACCAGCCAAAGAAGTGAACACAAGCCAATTACCCAAAACAGTGTCGGGCGTCTGTCACGGTGGTCCTGAATCTGTTGGGTTTCCTAATGAAGCCTGAATCACTGGAATATCTTTATTGCTGTGTTTTGTGGATTAATTATTCTAAATGATAGCGTCAAATGCCTGTCTACACATTTTTGCCATACATTAAACTGGCTGGCACACCTACCTTTCACCGGTGGGAAGGAACGGAAGTGAAAGGGATTGAGGTTGGGCCCTGGGTGTGAGTTCCCACGCTCCTGGCCTCCCCTCTGTGCACAGTCTTGGCCCTCCTGTGTGCCCTGCCTGGAACTGCAGGCTCTTCTTTTGTTCCCAACCCCTTACTCACACTGCAGAACTTAAAATTTTGACCCTTGCTGGATTCTTGCCAATCAAAATGTGGTTCTTGAAAAAGAAGCCCAGTTGTCTCCTATAAGATTATTAGAAAGGCAGAATGTGAGGCCCCTTCCTAGACGTGGGGAGTAGAATCCCAGGGGGCACACACATCAGTCTGGAACCCTGGCCGCTGTAGCCTTCTCCGGCTCCAAGTCCTGACCCCACCCCCTGCCCCTCCTTAGTGCTGTTCCCACCCCACACCCACTCCCACTGGGTCTGCCTCATCAGGGCTCCTCCCTATGTGGCAGTGAGGAGTGGGGGCCCCCCAGCTGCTCCCTGTCTGGAGAGAAATGCTTGGCTATTTTGGTTTTAATTATTATATGTGTGCTTTCCTCCCTCTAATAGTTTATAAATTCCCTTAAGGGCAAGATCCATTTCTGATTCATCTCTTTATCACACCGAGTGTCCTGGATGTGCCTCATTTAGCAACACATTTCATTTATTAAATTAACGAGTGCACACACTTGATGAGAAATGGTTGAGACTTGGGCTTTGCATTCGGAAAGTTGCTGGAGTATGTATTTGAGATATGTGACAACCAAACAGTAAGAGAGAAGAGGCTCTAATAAAATAATACAATGTATCTGATAGTAAGTAATATCATTCAGCTCCTCACAGGGCCACTTACAATTGTCTGACCTTTCTGTACCTGAATCTCATTTTTCTTTTGGCCTTGTGGGATGAGAGGCTACTACTAAAGCCATGGGATTTGTAGGAGAAATAATTTAGATAGTGTATTTATACAGCACTAACAAACTGCTCTATTACATCTGTTTCCCCTTCACCACTTCTAATTCAGCTTAAGTAAGAAATGCAAGTCTTAGAACACTTTGTTGTGAAGAGGTTATACTGAAATACCATTTCAATGTAATTATTTTCTCTGTCTATCATGTCCAAAAAAGAATTTGAAGTAATCGCAAAAATAAAAGTAACTGTCAATAAGAAAAAAAAGAGAGGAAATCTCTCATAGTCCAGCTATCCTGTAAGCACAAAACTCACTAATGAACAGAACTCTGTCTATAAGATTTCTGGAGTTCAAGGTGAGTAGAGAAGTGTCTTAAGTTTAATGAGTCACGGTACCAGGAAGGGGAAATGGTACTTCTGTTCTGTCTAGCAAAGAAGCTCTGAAAGAAGATTTTTAAGAAAATCCTTTAGCAGGATCATAAAGTGAACACACAATGGAATATCTTTATAGTCATACAATGACATATACGTGGGGTACAATGGAACATTTTTATTTCATAAACCAAATCCACATCAAGGTGCCTTCCAACAATGACCTTGGGTAAACCCTGAAGGGATGTTGATGAAACCCAATAATCCTCTTCTTTACTTGAAAACATCTCCTCCTGTAAAGGAACTTGTGTCTCCTCAGGCGGGAGTAGCCCCCTGCCCTCTGCATGTGGTTCATACCCGTGCTGTAGCAATTTATGCATGATTTATTATGCATGGTTCCCCACAGACCAGGAGGGCAACTTCATCTTGTCCACTTATGTGTCTTCGTTGCCTGCAGCCATGCCTGGTACGTGGTGGTCGGTAGTAAATGAATGAGCCGGGAGTGAAGGGCAGGCGCGGCAGCTCTCAGCTCCCGCTGCACTTTAGAGTTCTCCAGGGAGCTTTTATATAATATCAATGCTGAAAACTTCCCCTAGAAATTCTGACTTAATTGGCTTGGGGTAAGGAACTGTCACAGGTACTTTGCAAGCTACTCCAAGTGATCTAAATGTGCGGTCAGAGCTCAGAACCAAAAGGGCAAGTTATCTAAATATACTATCCCATCTGATGCGATTACAGTGCAGATTTCACCGATGACTTCATGAAGCTGGGTATTAGGATGAATATCAAAAGGAGGAGGACACCGTCATTTCCCTGAAAAGCCCACAGGCATGCGATGGTCAAAGCACAGCCCATCAAATGTGCACAGTGGTCAGCGGTGGGGGCCTCACAGGAGAGCTGCCTTGCCTAATCTCTGTAACTGCCCCATCAGGAAGGCACATCACACTGAATCCCACGTCACAAGACCAGAAAACCCAGGCTGAGTGAATGGAAGAGTTGGATGTGGCATATCCTGTTAGCGATTGAGGTGGGGGGTAGGGGTATAAGCTTCTGCGCTTCCCTCTAAAGCACCACACACACAGAAGGAAATCATCCCGAGGTGTGCTGGGGAGGCGTGTCCTTAACCAAGGAGGCAGCAGCAGCTGGCCCTGCAGGAGCTGAGTGGGGCTGGATGGAGGAGTCGCTCTCGGTGTAGAGCTCTGAGCCGGGACCTGCGTCGCACAGTGTGGGGAACGAGGGGGCCAGAGCTTCAGCACTTCAGTCCGGGACACACGGCTGGCGCTGACTCACACCTTCAGTCCGGGACACACGGCTGGCGCTGACTCACACCGAACGCTTTCTACAGGCCTGGCACCGTTTTAAGTCCTTTATGACTATTGACTCAATTCTCATAAAACCCCGTGAGGAATGGACCATCATCTACTCTTTACTGTTGACAAAACAGAAGTGACGCCGTCAATCCGCTTGCCCAGGCTGTAAATCCGTAAGGAGCGGAATGCGCCCAGGCGGCCCTGCTGCCTAGCCAGAGTGGGGCCCTTGGCCTCCGGTGATTGAGATGGGATTGAAATCCAGCCCAGCAGATGCTGCCTGTAACCGGCGCTACATTTTATTAGTGGTCAACTGCTGTTATTACCATTAAGACGACTCCTCTTAAACCCGGGCCTGTCCTTGCAGCCTGGCGGTGTAATTTAAGGGTGGGAAGCCAGGCCTGCGGCCCTCAGCTCACCCAGCGCCTCCCTGCGCTCTGCAGTCTAGCTTCTCAGAAGCAGTTTTTAGAGTCACAAAAGATTTTAAGGACAGAAAATTTTATAAACTTCTAAAATAGCAAAATCCTTGTTTTATTTTATTTCCCTCCTCCTTGTAACTCCTACAGACTCACTCTGCTGCAGATGGCAAGTCAAAATGACTGTGGCCTTGGAGTGCTGGTGTCCAGCCAGTGTCCAGCACCGTTCCGTTTGGTGGCTTTCTTTTCTTTCTTTACACACACACAAACAATTTTTTTTCTTTTTCCACAATTAGTGTGAGTCATTGTGCTGTTCAAGTATTCACAGATGTTTGTAGAAAAGCAGATCTGGAGAATCTTTTACCCAGGTCCAAGATGGGCAGGCACTTAGTGATTGCCAGTTGATGCCTATTACTGGGAAAACAGTTGGTGGGGGGGGGGGGGGCTCCGCCGCCACCTTCTGCAGCTCCCCAGGGGACTAGTCCCTCTGTAATGTGCTTTTCAAGGGACCAGGCCCTTCATGGTGCTCTGAAGGCCTGTGTTAAGAGAAAATAATACAGCCTACAAAGGGTGTTAGCCTAGCTGGGAAACTCTAAAAAGATAGAAATCTACATACAAATGTGGCTGACAGTTTTCTGCTTTAAGACATTGTTCCTGGAGAAGCCCCAGATGGGGAAGGCACAGAGGGACATGGGGCAGCACCTCCAGTGCCATTTAGTTCACCCCAACAGAGGTCCGGCACCACCCTGCTCTGAGCCTGTGTGAATCCCAGAGGGTGGCAACAGCCTGTGCTCCAGCTGGGTCCAACCACAGCTCCCTAAAGTTGGAAGGAGACTCTGTGCTCCCAGGCACTTGTGGGGAGCCTGGGGGTGCTGTGAAGTCGGACATCCTTGCAGTATGGTTTTCACTTCCCTATCCTGGCGTGCTGAGACCCATGGCCCACCGCAGTTCCTGGCCTATGGTATTGGGCTAGACTCTTCTGTGTCTTTCCTGGCTCCTCACACGGCAGCCAGGCGTGGATGGGAGTCCTCAGCAGGGCACCCCCGTGCTGCTTCCCGCACGCACCCCCCCACACCTGCCCCCACCCTGGCCGGCCTCTTTCCACTCTGAGTAAAAGCTGTTTGGTGACCCTCCCTTCCTGAACCTTTCTGGGTAAAGGGATCTCTCTCTTCTTCCAGGTCTCTGGTGATTTCTATTTTGTCAATGATTTATCTGTTGTGCTTTCTCCCCACTTAACCCCACAGAATGGATTTAGGACATAAAAATTATGGGTTGAGAATTGAATTTTAAAAATTCCTGCGATTCACATGCAGAGGGGAGTTTGTAGATGTTAGAGTTGGAGAAATAATTCAACTTGTTGAGATCTTTACCTAGAAAAGACTAATAAAAAAGTTATCCTGTTAAGTTTTAGGGTTAAAATGTGGTACCAATAATGCCCCAGTTAATGGGACATCATTGATACCACATCTAGGGCCAAATCCATAACCAAATGTCTTTAGGTAACATCTTTCTGATGTTTTTCTTTTGAGAAATATGACACATATTCCTTGAAGTGCTGAGAACATGAAGGGCTGGTTTATACAGCAAACACCCTGTAACATTGCAGGACCCAATGCAAAATGAAAATGAGGGGCCCATTATTAAAAAATTAGGAAGCATTTCAGGTTGATGGATGCAGAACATTAACCCAAGTTCAAGGTCATCTAAGAGTGGCCTTTGTGTGACTGTCACACCTGCAGCCCATGAAACCAGCCCTGATGCCAACATAGCACAGATGCCCTGTGTGCTTCTTCTGACAGCGCTCTTCCTCTCACAAGAGATTATCACTAAATGGTATGACAATCAGTTTCTTGCTTTCTTTATAGTGCATTCATTACCTCCCTATGCAAAGTGTTCCCTCAGTATCCACGGGGAGTTGTTTAAGGACCCTCTGTGGATACCAAAATCCAGGGATGCTCAAGTCCCTGATATAAAGTGGCAGAGAACTCACATATAAGCTACAGATATTCTCCTGTATGTTTTAAATCATCTCTAGGTTATTATAATACCTAATACAATGCCAATGCTATGTAAATAATGTACCGTGTTTGTATTTTTTAATTGTATTGTTGTTTTTTATTATCCTAATTATTTTTGGTTTATGGTTGGTTGAATTTGTGGATACAGAGGGTTGGTTTCATTGTTTTTAGTGATTTTATATAATAGAAGTGGAATCATACTATAGATTACTTTCTTCTCAAAACCACTTTTCTTAGTTTCATCTGTGTTGTTGTGTCTTGTTCATTTATTGTCATTGTTCCGTATTATTTTATTACATGAACATGATACAATTTAATGCAGATGGGTGTGTAGGTTAGTTACTTTCAATCTGTGGATATTTTGAATGCCATTTGACAAATATTTGAGTGCATTTCCCTATGAGTTTCTCTAGGATTCATAATGGTTTATATTCAAAAATGGACTTGCTTGGCTGTAGGGTTATATATCTTTACACTGAACAGAAAATGTCAAGAAGTTTTCTGAGATATTTATACAAATTTAAACCTCCAGGAACATTAGATAGGCGTTCACATTGCTCTCTAGCTTTATGAATACTTAGTGTGGAAGACAATTTCATTTTCGTGAATCTAGCAGGAGTGTAGTTGTGTCTCATTGCAATTTTAATTTGCATTTCACTGATTACCACCCAGGTTGTAAACATTTTCACATACTTATTGATCATCTGGATTTCCTTTTTTGTAGAGAACATACTCAAATATTTTGTCTATTTTTTATTGATTTTTTTAAAAAGTCGATTTTAGTTCTTCATATATTCCAGATATAAATCCTTTGTTTTAACATAGAGTAGATATCTTCTCCTACTTGATGATCTGAATTATATTCTCTTTATCATACCTTTTATGAATGGATGTGGTTCATGTTAGAGATCAATGGTGTAAGGAAGGAATCCCATTTCACATTTTACAGATGGACTTGTTCCTACATCATCAACTGCAAAGACTCTACTTCCTCTAACTCCTTAGGGTCACCCCTGCCCTATGTCTAGTTTCCACATATGTAGAGTTGGGTTCTGAGCACTCCCTGCCTTGACCCTCTTTGCAATCTTCTATGAAGACAGCACTGCATTATGCAAGATGTCAAGGATTAGCTTTCACTTCTTTGCTCTTTAAGGAGCTCACGTATAGTAAAATGAATGTCTTAGTGGGGCAATGGGTGTGCCAGGGTGCTATGAATCTTTTATTCTACACAAGTTTGTGGGTAGAAAACTAAAGAAGTGATAAGATAGAGGCTACAAGGCCCAAGTTCAAAGATAGCTGGGCTGTGCTTGCAATTCCTCATTTGTGAATAACTCTAATACATCACATCTGTTCTGTACCAAAGATAACAGCTATCCAACTGATTTAAGGAAGTCATTAATAGGATTGCATAATATAATATAGATTTTCAAATGTTTGTTAATAATAATGTAATGTGCAGTGCAAATGTAGAAGGAAAACAGGAAAGGAGGAATTCACACGTGAGAGTACAGTGTTGAGAGCAGAGGTGTTTTGGCTTCACGTGGCAGGTGGATGCTGGGTGTTATCATTGTATTTTCAGTAGAGAGCTCCCGTGATCTGTGATTACTTACTAGTTTTCACCACTTACGATCTATTTCTGCTAATATTAGTACCAAAGCCAGAGAGCAGATACTGGTCCCCTTGTGTTTTTTATGTGGGATCAGTAGGATGAAGCACTCAAATTTCTTCTCTGCTGATGCTTGAGAATTTTCCATTATTGCTTAATTCCTTTGAATTAATCTTTAACCTTTCCCTAGGAACTGCTCTTTGCTAGTAGCTGGAATTTCTATGTCTGGATACAACCACAGTATATAAACCTCCTCTAAAGCGGCAGCAGTGAGAGAAGCTAACAATAAAGGCGTGTCTGGGTTGCTGGGAGGAAAGGGAGGAAATGATGTGCATGGAGACGTAAGGTGGACTCCACCTATGTGGCTTTTAACGGTGGCCCTGTCACTCACGTGTGAAGTTTACTGGGTGATTCAAGAAGAAAGGCTGACGGTCCCTGCTGCAGCCCCTTCCTCCTCTGTAGCCTCCCTTGCAGCAGTTCTCCAAGTGTGGCCCCAGACCCAGTGACCTCAGAGACACACCTTCCCCAAGCCCGAGGCCCTCCTGATCAGAGTGCACGCTTGGCCCAACGGGCTCCTACCCAACCCCCAAAGGCGGTGCTTTGCAGATACTTTTGGGGAGGCACTGGTTTCACCCAGAGCCACGTGTGTAACTCAGGGTCAAGCTTAAGGAGATGGCCCTAACTCCCAGTGGGCACTCTGTTCCCCTCACCATGTTGCACTGGGGGCTGTGAGCTCCTGGGACCATGGCTAAAACTGTCTTATTTACCTTTAAATTCTGGTGCCTGTCTCAGTGGCTGGCCCCTGGACCCCCCTAGGAGCACTTCTGGAGCTCTGCAGTGGATGTGGTGGGCGATGGCCAGTAGCTTGGGCCGTGGAGCTGTCTGCCGAAGGCCGGCTGGACCATTGTGAAGCCAGAAACATCTATTTGTTTTTTTCCTTTAAAACTGTCATAAAGTTGCTTTCTGGTGAGGACTGAATTAACTTAGGTATTCAAAGAAGTTCCCAGAAAGTGCATACACCTTTATTTGTAGACCCTAAGACAGAGAAAACAGGCGGACTGTCCCTGCTGTTCTGGCTGAGCGCCTGGATAAGACGGACAGCAGCCCCTTCCTCCCCTCTGGGTTCCAAAGTTACTAAGTCTGCTCCTCTACATTAGAGAAAGCAGACTGATTTCTTACTGGTTTACAAGCCCTAGGAACCTGCTCTGAGTGAGTTTGTCTTAGGTGAGAATACCCTGTTGGGAGTGGACGTTGGCTTAGAATTCAAAGGTGGACTTGGGGGCCACTGGCCTTACTGGAAGCAATCTCAGGGGTCAGGGCTGGGGTGGAGCAGATAGGTCACTGAAGAAAATGTGCTTTGATGCTCTATCATGTTTCTCGTCCTTTCCTCTCAACTGTCAGTGTCACTTGTCATCACTTGCATAGAATTGTGACTGGAACAGCCATAGGAGTCACCCAGAGTACACGTGGGGAGAGATTTGATGTTTCCAGGGCTGTCCTATGGCTGACACCTTTGCCCACTAATAACTCAAAATGCCATCTCTAGAGTTTTGTCATGTGTGTTGAATTCTATTGGCTTTTGTGGGTGAATGAGGAGGGATCAGGCTTAATTTTTTCCTGTGTCATATCTTCCTAACCCAGAGTCTGACACAGAGAGAGAGAGGCTAAAAATCTGGTCTTTGGGTCTCTGCCAGCTCCCTGTTCCTCTGGCCTTTAAGACTCCTTCCCTTGGCTTAGCACCTGTAGCTGGGTAGGCCGCCAGCCACATACACAGAGGCTGGAGGATTCGAGCCTGGGCCTGCTAAACAACAATGACAATTGTTGGCAACCAAAAAATAGCCGGGCATTGTGGCAGACCCCCATAGTTCCCCAGCTACTCGGGAGGCTGAGGCAAGAGAATCGTTTAACCCCAAGAGTTTGAGGTTGCTGTGAGCTGTGATGCCACAGCACTCTACTGAGGTTGACAGTAAGAATGTGTCTCAGACAAAAAAAAAAAAAAAGACTCCTTCCCTTGTGTGAACTCCTAGATATGTAGGGAATGTTTGCCAGTGCTGGGGGTCAAGTGGCATGTCGCCCTGGGTCACTGTCAGAGCCTGGTTCAGAACCTTATGTTATGATCCTGCTAGTGGAACAAAGCTCAAACCAAGGAAGACATATTCTCTCAGTTTGTTTATAAGCTTCCAGCCTCTCAAGCCACGCTTCTCTGGGCTAGCTGAAGTGAAATCAAATGTGGTCCACTTGCCTTGGTAATTAAGGCCTCAAAACACCCACTCAGTTGGGGTCTGACTGCCCCAATCTGGGGCATGATGGTCTCAGCGAATTCAGTGTGCAATGAGTTTCTGATTCCTTGTTGAACAGTAGAAGTGGACAGCTGAAGCATAGCTCAGAAAACCTTCATGCCCTGAGCAGCATGGCAGCTTGTATTTTGCATAATTTTTATTCTTAAAGCATGACTTCCCCTGTGGATTAGCTTGTACTCTGGCTCCAAGACTAGTGTGTTTTCTGTGACAAGTCAAAGTGATGAAATGTGGAAAAACTTACTTGTCTTTGTCTTCAAAATTTGCACAAAGCTCCTTTCTCATGAGGCTAACATTAAATGTCTCTGGAGATATTCCCAGCATGCAGTGCTGGTTGACCTTTCATGGGATGGTGTAAAGGCTGTTCTGCCTTCCTGGTGAGCTGCATGTGGGGCTGGGCATGGTGGAGGCACACATGAGGGTAAATATTCCTTCTACAAAAGAACAAAGCTCTGCATTTTTCTGCCAAAACCCAAGATTCATAAATAAAAAGCCAGAAACCAGTCTATTATCCTTGGTGTATTATTCATGATGCTAGGAAAGAACTTTCAGCAACATGAATTGTGCAAGACACACACTCAAAAAGGCATCGCTAGGTAGACTTTCCCAAAAAGCTTATAACCTTGTTTAGTAGCTACAGAAATTGATTATAAATGCCAGGTTTAGAAAGCTTGTTTCTTGACAAGAACCATCATTGTACCCAAACATATAAGCAGCAGAGAAGTGATTAATTTACTGTGCTCAGCACTCTGCAAAGCTTTGAAAAGGCTGTTACTTTGTAAGGTAAGTGGAAGACTTGTGGGAGAAATGTCAAAAGGTCTCACAAAGCCTTGAAGTAAATGGCAATAATAAAGCAAAAGAAAGAGGCCAATGTGCACGTGATGTGACCATGGGGCATCTTTAACCAAAGGCAGAAAATGTGATGCTGTCTACACTTTGGCTAAAAAGAGCAAAAGCCAGTAGACAGGACACAGGGCAGATGGAAATGTATTAATATAATAAAGAGGGAAGCTGAGGCCAAACGCTGTGAATGCTGTGCTGTTAACTGTCCTTTTGGAAAGGCCGAGGTGGGAGCAAGTATGGAGAAGCTTGGCCTTCCTTAGAGAAAGTGGGCTTTAAATAGGCTCATCTGCACATAGCCAGAGACCTGGCGTAGTCCCGAGGGGTGCTGGACACTCCGTTGTGGCTGTGGCCCATTGTCGATGATGTGCATATTTTGTGTGTCCCTGACACACAGGCTGGTATGAAGGGGTTTTCATTAAACCTAAGGATGACAGAAACTCACAGGGCATATTTTTGTTGCCCTGAATTTTCCTTCCTCGATAACTCTGTCAGAACATCCTCAGTCCAATGGCCATGTTGTAATCCCACAGGAACCTGGGAGAGAAGAGGGAAGCAGAGGAGATGGAAGGAAGTCAGAAAGAACTGGGCTTGCGAGAGTGGTGAGAGTCTTCTTTTCTGAAGGAGTAAGATTAAAATATTTCACAGCAAAAGAAATGGGTAAATATTTGCACTTACCTCTTTCTGTCTGCTTTTGCCCCAGCCATTGTGGGTAGGCTCCATGATGTGGGTGCATCACAAGTTTTGCAGGTCCTTGGGGGAAAGGAAATTGGATTACTGAGCCTTGGGAAGAGTTGTGAGGAAGCCTGTCACAGGGTGAGTTTGTTATGGAACAAGAAGAATATCTTGTCACCACCAGGGAGACCCAGTCGGGGAGCTACTGATTGTCTCCCGTTCTGCTTTGCCTGGCTTAAGCCTGTCAGCTGGAACGCTGCCTTACCGGGCAAACTCACGGGAGTGTTTCTCCTCCAAAGTCCTGTGTGGGGTGAGTCACCAAGGCCTCACCTTCAATTTTGTCTCTGCAGGTGGATTTGGGAATAGAACCTGGCAGGTGAAGCGAGAGATAGTGTCGCCTATGGGGCAGGAATCTGGAAGGAGGCAGACACTGTTTCCACATGATTTCTGTACACTGGACCACAAACACACCCATCAAATTATGGCGGGAGACCCTTGAATTGGATTGTTCGTACAAATAAGACACTGAGGCTCGGCGCCTGTGGCTCAATCGGTTAAGGCGCCAGCCACGTACACCTAAGGTGGGGGGTTCGAATCCCCAGCCCGGCCCGCCAAACAACAATGAGGGCTGCAACCAAAAAATGGCCAGGCATTGTGGCGGGCGCCTGTGGTCCCAGCTACTTGGGAGGCGGAGGCAGGATACTTGCTTGAGCCCAGGAGTTGGAGGTTGCTATGAGCTGTGATGCCATGGCACTCTACCCAGGGGGATAGCTTGAGGCTCTGTCTCAAAAAATAAAAAAAAAAAAGAAAACTTTCTCTGAGTTTTGAGACATATGAGTAAGTA
>CAUYQV010154957.1:0-14047 GCA_963574575.1 Galagoides demidoff | reverse complement strand
GTTTCTTCCGGTGGCCCAATTTACCCGTTTTTGCTTTTAAAAACCCACCCCCGCCAAAAAACTCAAAAAAAAAAAAAAAAAAAAAAAAAAAAAAAAAAAAAAAGTGAGAGAGAGAGAGAGATCTGATATTCCATGTATACTAATAGAAGCCACTTTTATAGCAATTATAAGTTACTCTTTGTGGCACTTTCCTTTCATGATGCCTTAATTTTTGATAGTCTAGTTAATATCGTATCCTGGTCTCAGTTGTGTTGTAGAACATTAGGGAGGAATCTATTACTATTTCCAGATGGACAGAAGCTAGTTTCAGGCTTGCTTGAGATCCAAAAGGCTGTCCTTCTTGGAGAAAAAGAGAGGTAGACCAAAGAGGACAGCCAACTCGGCCACCCGCTTTGGAGCATATGGGAGGCAGTCCCCATGAAAACTCTCAAAAGTAAAGGAGTCTAATTTCTAATGGTGAGGCTGGTGGAGGATTAAAAGAAAATATAATTTTATTTTATAGTTACTAGCTGCTAAAAATCTGAAACCCAGAGATTATAGAAATTACCTGATGTGTCACTACTTTTCTAATTTACAAAATAGTTTGTCTTTAAGATGTAAAACTAATAAAATTCCATTAAAAAATGAAGATCACAATCCAAAATGTAAATTTTCAAAGATAAATGTTTTCTTCTTAAAAAAAAACAAACTGTCTTTGTAAATAGTAAGTAACTTAGATGGCAAATTACCACTTCCTTAAACATAAGGAATTAATGTACATGGCTGGGGGTTTTGTGGAGACCATTAGGAATAAGTTGCCTAAAATAAGATGATTTTCTTAATGTCTAAAATATAGAAATGAGACAGAGGAATCATATTTTGGGCTTTATAAAGATAAATTTAACTTCTCTCTTTAAAAACCACTCTCCTTAAATTAAAGCATTAAAGTTTGGAGAAAAAAATGTATACTGTCAAAAATGCAGAACATTGTTTCTTGTTAATTATTTAAACAGCTTAAAACCATTTTCCTATCCAAGTTTATTTATGATCCATGTTGAAGGAAAAGAAAAAGGCTCTATCTCCCTGTTTTTTTTTTCTTTTAGACAGAGCCTCAAGTTGTCCCCCTGGGTAGAGTTCCGTGGCATCACAGCTCACAGCAACCTTCAACTCCTGGGCTCAAGTGATTCTCCTGCCTCCGCCTCCCAAATAGCTGGGACCACAGGCGCTTGCCACAACACCCGGCTATTTTTTGGTTGCAGCCATCATTGTTGTTTGGCGTGTCCAGGCTGGATTCGAACCCACCATCTTAGGTGTATGTGGTTAGCGCCTTAGCCACTTGAGCCACAGGTGCCGAGCCTATCTCCCTGTTTTTTAAAGAAAGGAGATTATATCTGGTGCTTTTGAGTAAGTTTAGGTTTTACTTAAAACTATTTAATATCATTTAAAATATTTAAGTTTTAAAAAGTGCTTCTTTAACAAAGGGCCTGACATTTTATTTATTCACTTCTAACCCTTAATGACATTCAAGACATCAGGGAAATAGGAAACCTAACAAGACTGATCTTTGTATGTATGCAGTCTTTCTGCTTCACTTGAAATCTTACATGAGTAAACGTGAGTTTCACCATAAAGTGTAGCAAGGGAAGTGTAGCCTCTGCTGTGAAGTCTTTAAGACTCTGGTCACTTAGGCCACTGAATTCTTCCATAGCACTGTGGTACACATATTGTATATTCAGGGCCATCCTAAATACTATAATTTTTTTTTTTTTTTTTTGCGACAGAGTCTCACCATGCTGTCCTCAGTAGAGTGCTGTGGCATCACAGCTCACAGCAACCTCAAACTCTTGGGCTTAAACAATTCTTTTGCCTCAGCCTCCCAAGTAGCAGGGACTACAGGCACCCACCATGCCACTATTTTTTTGTTGCAGTTGTTTAGTTGGCCTGGACTGGGTTCAAACCTGCCACCCTCAGTGTATGTGGCTGACAACACAACCACCATGCTATGGGTGCCAAGCCATAAATACTATAAATTAAAGAATGATTTGGTGGTATATAATATAAAATTAGAAAACTTAATTACAGTTTATCAATTATTCTACTTTTCTGAGATACACATCCCTGTTTTTCACAGAAAAGATAATAACTATGTCACAAAAAGGTCTTTCAAGCCTGCCTTTAAAGCATTCCCTAAGTAATCCCAGCTCATAACAAGTCAAAAATAGGACAGTTCTGTGTGAAAGGGCAAATGGAGATACTTTGGCTTCTCAGAAAGTAGAGTAACAACTGTTAATTTATTTTATTTTTTGTTGTTTTATTTTTAACTTATCACTTCTTCCAAGATAATTTGGAAATTTAAATTCTTAAGCTCTTAACATAATACATTTTCTCTTGAGAATCATTATTACTTTCTTGTTTTCATTCACAAGTATAGTCCAGGGCTTCTTCTCGGTAATATTTATTTACTAACTTATTTATAGAACGTATGAAGCCATATTTGATTAGCCCTAGAAATTTGCAGGGCCTGATCAGAATGATAAATTATAGGAGATGGGGGACCTAAGTCCCCAAGAACACTAATATCCTTCCAGCTAGAAGGAAAAATAAACAACCTATGTTTGTCACTGAAAGTATTCAAACTCATTATTTAAAGTCTATTTCTGATCTACAAAAACTGCACAATAATTAAATATTTTTCCTGATACAGGATTGATTGAAACACTCCTTTACCACTTCTTAAATGTATATCTTTTTGAAGCACAATGATACCCTCATAAACGGAAACAGCTTGGGAATATCAGCAGGTGCCAGCCCAAAGAACTTCAATGCATTAAAATGAAGTGTGCTAAACTGGAGACCTTGCTCTTATTAATGGAAGGGAGTGCCACAAGGAAATGCAAGGAGACAAGTGTAATGGCAAAGTCATGAATTCAAAGGTGACTTAAAAGTGGTAGTTCCTCAGTTCCCCAGCACCTAACACCTACCTACTCAAACTTATTCAGTGGAGAAAGGTGAAACAGCATTGTTTCAAAGGAATACAATCATTCAACATATAGAAAAATTATTTCCATGTCAAGGGTGTTAGCGTAAGTGACATCAAGCACCTATTGCAATTATCTTAATAGCTTATGCAACAGAAAGGGTCTCAGGCCTTTCTGGCTCTACACACGTAAAAGCTTTTTTTGAACCTTTCTTCAATGCATGATTTCCTTACACCAAAACGAAAATCAAGCCTATAGTTTATCTTGTCTGAACTTTCTACACTGGAGTCGAGTTTTGCAACATACTAATGGGATAAAAATATTAATACTAAACAGAAGGCTCAGAATATAGATGAAGTTAATTCATATCCATTCATCATCACCAAAACTTCAAAACCACAACTTTGGATCCAACCTATGTGATACTCTTGGTACAACTCCTATAACAGCCACTTTGTAAAATGTACAATTAAAGTAGTTCTTCTTACGTCTTTGTAACAGAAAGGAAAAGGGACTTTACTTTCAAGGAGTTCATTTTCAAAATCCATCCATCTTACTGTAAGCATCTCGAGTAAAACTTATGTGCAATATTCATTTCTAATTCTTCATGCCCAAATAGCATGAAGTCCACTATTTAATTGGTTCTCATAAAAGCTTCTTGAATAGAAAAATAAATAAAGCAAGTACAGCTGTCTCAGATATTCTGATTTGTGCAGATTTATAGATAATGTTGTAAAGATAAACACAGCACAAAGCATGTGGTGAATGATCTACCAGAAAAATGAAGCAATGACCAAAGGCAACACAGTGTGATTTGTTTTACTCCCTTGGAGTCTATGAAGGGTTTCTGAAGTATGTATAACCAGAATTTTTTTACTTGGTATGGACATTACCACCTCCAGATAATAATAGTAAACAGGTTTTCTGGGCACACTGTCAAGAAACAAAAAACATACAGAGACCTAGGACAAGAATAGTTTTATTTTACTGGGGTAAAATAAATTAAAAAATAAATGTCATGATTCAACCATGACTTACCAGCAGACCACTATGCTTTCTGAGCACATTTACTTTCAGTGGTATCCAAGTTTTATCTCTCTTGTTTTCACTGATCCTTCTGCCTAATTATGACCTCAATCTTTGGAACTACTTTTCAGGCTGTTAGATACCCTGAAACTGCTTTTCTCGCTCGGTGCCTGTGTCTCAAGCGGCTAAGGTGCCAGCCACATACACCTGAGCTGGTGGGTTTGAATCCAGCCCAGGCCTGCCAAACAATAATGACAGCTGCAACCAAAAAATAGCTGGGTGTTGTGGCAGGCACCTGTAGTCCCAGCTACTTGGGAGGCGGAGGCAGGAGAATCACTTGAGCCCAGGAGTTGGAGGTTGTTGTGAGCTGTGATGCCACAGCACTTACTCAGGGCGACAGCTTGAGGCTCTGTCTCAAAAAAACAAACAAAAAAAAAACCAAAAAAACTGCTTTTCTGCAGATGCACACCCAGACTGCTACCCCTACCTATCTCCACTACCTACCCCAAGGTACATATATGAAGTCTGACAATTAATCATGAATTTGCCACTGTGCCCATACATTGGCAGCACTGTACAAACAACTCATTAAGGTTTCATAACCCTGGTATATCCGTGTTTCACAGCCATGTTCAGGTCAACATGTAACAGTGTCTTAAGGAGCAGCATTCATTACTGTTGTTGCGTGTTTTTGTATGCAGTTGCAAGAATTTTGGAGCTTGAATTAGAGCAACAAATAAACATTAAATTTCTCATTAAACTTGGTAAGAGCAAAAATGAAATCAAGAAAACTTTAGTCCAAGTTTATGGGGGATAATGCCATGATAAACCAACAGTGCACAAATGGATTAAACATTTTTCTGAGGGGAGAGAAACAGTCACTGATGAAGAGAGATGAGAGAGGCCAGTAACTAGCAGAACTGATGAAAAAAATTGTGTGTCAAAATCGTCAGCTGACTATGAGAAGCATAGCAGACCAAGTAAACATTGATCAAAAAACAGAAAAATCCTCACTGAAAATCTTGGCATGAGAAAGGTATGGCTCTCGAATCACAACAATGCACCAGCTCACACAACACTGTCTATAAGGGAATTTTTAGCCAGTAAACAAATAGTTGTATTGTAACACCCTCCCTACTCACCTGATTTGGCCTTCAATGACATTTTCTTTACCTGAAGATAAAGGAAATATTGGAAGGAAGACATTTTGATGACATTCAAGACATCAAGGGTAATATGACCACAGCTCTGATGGCCATTTCAGAAAAAGAATTCCAAAATTGCTTAGACGGGTGGGGCCTTGGCATCAGTGCATAACTTCCCAAGGGGAGTAAGTGCTTGAAGGCGACCCCAATGCTATTCAGCAATGAAGTTCATAAGCACTTTTTCTAGGATGAGTTCACAAACTTAATTATCAGTAAAAATTTACATACTGTACAGAAAAAAAAACCACTAATGATAATAATAAAATACTGAAAGGAAACAGATTGATGGCACACTTAATATACACATGTTTGAAAAGATTTTATTTGCAAAAAGATTATGCAAAGAAGAATGGATGGATGGAGCATATATTGATTCCACAAAAGATCATCAGGGACCTCAGGGCTGTTAGATGCCAGTAAGCTACCACCACAGGCTTGGAAGGGTGAAGGCAAGGAAAAATTATTGGAAGATAAAAAGAGAAGAGAGGATAGTGTATCATAGCAGGCTGTCTTAAGAGGAGGGGCTAAAGATTTTCTGTGGAGGAGACTAGCCAACCTGAGAAAACTTCACAGGAAGGAAACCAGGGAAGCAAATGCCCTGATGTCTCCCAATTCCCTCCCTCCCTCCTCCCATTGGTAAAACCCAGCCAGGAGACTGAGGGGCTGGAAACCACTGACTTAACGGAAACAAGTCAACCCTGGAAGGAAAAAGGCAGGGTGGAGAAGGGTAGCAAATGGATTTGTAGAAGAAAAAAAGCTATCTGTCATGGCAACATTGGAAGGAACCAGAGCAGGGGAGAAAAAGTCACTGATTTACAACAATGAACACTTCATAGATGGCCCTTATCTCACCTCGGTAGATGGCTTTGAGTGTGAAAGACCCTGGAAATAATGGGATTCGGCTCCCAGAGCACTCAACAAATACTCACTGACCAGCAGCTACTATGTGTGAAGAACTATCCTAAACTCTAGGATTAGAGCGTGAATAAGCCATGGGCACCGTTCTGATGGAAGTCATAATCCAGGAAGAGAATTAGGCCCATAAGCAAAAATTACAGCACAATTTAAAAAGTGCAGTCAAAGACAATATGATCTTGTTAAGGGTGTGGACAAATTGCATTCTTTTTTGTATCACTGGCATCTCGTAAAATGCCTGCCACAGAGTCAGGGCCAAATAAATGTTAAATAAATGAAAAGTGTAGGGACTGTCCGGGTAGGCCAGCCCAAAGAGGTAGCTCTGCTCTCGGATGAATAAACCTTCAGCAAACCTGTAAGATGAGCAGTTTGCTGCTCACATGTATCTTTTTACTTTTCCATTTAAACCATTTTTCATTGTTTTTCCCTAAAAGTATTTAGGGTTTCCTTTTATTTTGTATATGCTCACTGAAGCACCCCATTAACCCTATCTAGACTGCCTTTTTGTACTCACAGTTAAAACTTAAGCCATTTTCTTAGGTCTCTGCTTTCACTACCTACACACAACTCAGGTTGGACCTGCCTGGGCTCAGTCATAAGTAGATTTTTTTTCAATAAATACAGTCAGCTCTCAGTATCCCCATGTTCCACATCCACAATTAACCACAGTATTTACAACAAAATACGGTGTTTATGGGATGCAAAACCTACAAATATGGAGTGCCAACTTTTCACATATACAGTTCCATGGGATGTGAGATGCACGGATTTTAGTATCCACAGAGCAATCAGTACCCCACAGATACTGAGGGATGCCTACATTTTCAAACATGTATACTGTGTGTTTTAAAAATTATTCAATAATTAAAGATTTTGGTTAAGTGATAAAGAAGGTGTATTAAATCATCGGAAAAAAAGAATGATCTGCTCAAATGCAATGGAACAATTAGCTTGCAATTTGGGGCTGAAGGTAAAGTTAAAATCTAATTCACGCCTACTTGCAATAATTTCAGATTGTTGAAGTTTTAAAATGAGTAAATGGAAAGATTAAAGTAGACGAAGAAAATCAGTAAATTATTTATGTTCATCTTGACATGGGAAAATTTGGGTACAGAGAAAATGACAATGAACAAAGGTGAAAAATAAATGACAAAGGAGAAAAATATTTTTAATGTTCATGATAAAGGGTTACTATCCAGTGAGCTACAGAGAAGAGGGATTGTGACTAGGCTTAGAAGGCACCTGGAAAAGTGTTTCTCCAAAATATAAAGAAAGCCACAGAAACAAACTGTTTCTCTCCAACATTCTGGCTCAGTAAATAAATAGAAAACACAAGGTAGAGTTATAGCAAGACTAGCCAGAATGTGAATAATTTGAGGACACACATAGGTTTGTAAAGAACTCTAAAAGATCATTAGGAAAAAGCAAACACCTCACTAGAAATTAATAAAAGACACATATAAGCAATTAACAAAAATGTAAATGGTTCATAAACACATGAAAAGAGTTTCTACTTTTAAATGAGTAAATTGAGAATGATAAAAAGAATGATAAAATTCAATTTGGGATGAAAATTGGCACTCATAAACCTTTTTGGCAATACAAATTACTTCAGCTCTTGAATTCAATATTCTCTTATTCTGCAAATAAAAGATGACCAGGATATTGTGAAATAGAAGGCAAATTTAAGAACAAGTAAATAAAACATGTATGGCTATATAATGATATATAATGATATAATTGATTTCGTAATGTTTGCTACTGATATTTTTAAATGTTTGTTAAAGCGCCCGCACCCTTTATAGGTGCATATTAAAACATTTATGGATAGAATGATAGGTCATATGGATTTCCATTAAAATAATTCAGGCTTGCAGGATTAAACAAAGACATAGATAAAACAACATGACCAAAGGTTGATAATTGCTGATGGGCATTCATTACACAGTTTTTCCCCCCTTTTTTATATGTTGAAAGGTAATTTTCATAATAAAAAGTTTTTAAGCAGTTTGTGCATACCTCAGCCGGGAAGGATGCATTGAGGTTGGCATGCCCATCAAGGACAGTAACCACCATGGCTTCCAGTGCTTTGGCCAAACCTCAGATGCGTGGCCTCTTGGCCAGGTGCCTGCGGGTTCATATTGTTGGAGCATTTGTTGTATCCCTGGGGGTTGCAGCTTTCTATAAGTTTGCTGTGTCTGAACCAAGAAAGAAGGCATATGCAGATTTCTACAGAAATTAGGATTCTATGAAAGATTTTGAGGCGATGAGGAAGGCTGGTGTCTTTCAGAGCACAAAGTGATTTTGGAATACAAAGAATTTCTTTGGGCTGACTTACATAGACGTTTGTCACTGACCCGTGTTCCTGAGCTATGAATATGAGTGATAAATAAACTATTAATAAATAAGAAAAAATAAAATAAATAAGAATGTTTAAAACTGTTTCTAGACTCACATCCAATTTTATAGAAAAGAAGATCACATACTCATATACCTGCATGATGCATAGGAAAAAAAAAGAAACAGATGAAAAGATACCAAAAGTTAACAATGGTCATCTTGGGCTAATCTTTGTGTTTCGTGCCTTCAGTTTCCCATATATTCTGAAATTTTTACAATGAACATAAATTAGGTTTGATAGCCCACAGAGCAAGTCTTTAAAAAATATACTCAGGCCACTCACCTGAATCTTAGAAAAGAAGAGCCATGAAAGACAAATTAACATATTTTTTTCTGGGAGACACTTATACTCCCAAGTATCTCACTGGTTTTACGTTCCCTCCCTTCACTCCATCTGCTTTCAATTCAGAATTATCAGGCCCACTGGTCGTTATCTAAGACTTACTTGTCCTTCACAATTTATTTTCTATCCAATCTCTTTTCTTCTTTCTACTTGGTACAACTCAATATTAGGCCTATATTTTAAAGGAACTAACCACAATTACACATTATTTACTAAATCCAGCGTTTCTTCCATCATTTAAAATCAATGAGCACTCATTTGTAATGTAAACTATAAGCAACATAGAACAGGATTTTTTTAATCTTAAGAAATTTTAAATATTGAAACACTGTTGATGTGAAGTATCTTTAACAAAGGTCAACTATTGTTAAAGTTTGCCAAATTATGGTTTAAATGATTTTTTTAATAGCAATGAACTAAATTTGTCACTTGCACTTAGGTACATCAGACTAGTGGATTACAAGAACAAAGAGAAAACTGACCGTTCTACAAGTACCGTGTTTAGGGACAAAACTGGGTTCTTCTGCCTCCTCCCACCCATTCGTTCTGAGTAATACTTGTTTTGTAATGATGGTAAAGATCTGACCATCATTATCATCACATCATCATGCTGGCATTTTACATGGTGACTGAAACTCGCATTACACTGGAAGAAACTGAGACTGAAAAAGATTCTGTGTTCCAAAGTCACACAGGCTGGATTCGAATGTCATTTCTGACTTTAGGAAAGCCTTTGCTCTTCGGATTCCACCACACTGCATGTATGACAGGGTGCTCAGATTAACGGGAATGAGAGGACAGAGGGGTGGGGGCAGGAGAGCATGAGATGTAGCAACATTAAAGGGAAATAAATCCTCATTTCAGCTGTGGTGGTGATTCTTACTCTAGGCTTTCAGGAGTAAATGTGCACTAAAGGAATTTATAACAACATTTTAAATCTACAAAGACTTCTTTCTTGCTGTTTGCTGCATCCCAATGAGTGTTAGGATCATTCCTGCATTGAGAAGATACTAAAACTGGGAGGAACAGTAGAGATCGTCTAGTAGAATCTTTCCCTTCCCTTTATAAATTAAAAAAATAGGAAGAAGAGAATGTTATCAAGTGTTCCTTCATCTAAAGCTCAATTGCTATTGCTATTTAGGATAGCAAAAAACAACTGGCTGTACATTTGATTTTTTGACAACTCGCAAATCAGCGTATATACCCAACGCTACAGTGAAAGTCACATCTATTGGAGTAAATAGGTCAGAGCAGAGGAGGGAAGAAAACACTGAACTGGAGCTGGAAGCGTGGACTGTGGTTTTACACAGGTTTCTAATGAGTTGTGTGATTTTGATCACTTCAACTGTCAGATTGCTCACGAGTAAAAAGAAGTAACTGCACTGAGTTCTTTTCTCTAAGTTTCAGGTTCTGGTGTTGAGGATACAGCTCTTTACCAAAAGACAACAGGTGTTTTCCCAATGTATGAGTAAATCCACAGGTCCATACTACATCTCCCAGTGTTCTGTTTTAGATAATGAATGGAAGACATAAAGGAAAGTTGCAGTCATACCAGGTAGAGTGTGAACAGTGTGAGTTACCCATGCTGTTTCCACATAAATAAATGTTTGTAGCCCAATTACGACAGTGTGGCTTTAACTGCATAGAAAAGAAATCTGAGTGAGCAGGAACTAACGTTCCAGGTTCTCAGGTGATAGACAATCAAAAGAGCCACAGAAGAATCAAATTTCTTTAATAAATGGGTAATTAAGCTATGTGATATTTTATTCATGTCCCCAGTTGTTTTGAAAAATTAACTTCATTATTGTCTCACCTCCATATTTGGTTCTACCGATTTATCAGGAAGTGTATGACATTAATTGCTAATATTTTATAGCCCTTTTTTTTGTTATTATCAGATTCAAGTAAATTTGAAAGTGCTCAATATACAGCTTCTCAAACACTCGACTCACACAGTACCTGCAGAATTATAAAATTAAGGACACTTCCAAAGTCTTTGGGGGAAAAAATGGTCTCAATATAAAAATGCGCTGTTTCTGTGGTGGCATCACAAGTGGCAGACACCACTGAAATCTCAAAATCTGAATCTGCAATTCTAAGACAGTTATCTTTTCCTTTTCTACCTCCATTGGCCAATTTGAAGATATTCCTTCTATTGCATGCTTCGTTCTTTGACTCAAATGGCATGGATAGTAACACAACTGACAATGGAAAATTAGCAACGGCTATGTCTGCTAAGTAGTGATAGAGCTTATTTTGAGGGGAAAAGCAAGGAAACATGTTATTTTAGGACCCATTTCCTCCAGGGCATTGTGTTTTTTCTTTATTTGGAAATCTTATTCTACTTGAAATACCATTTCACAGTGTTTTTATTGGTGTGTTTGTTTACCAAGCCATACTTTCAGGTGTGTTGTATCTTTTTTTGCAGTTTTTGGCAGAGGCCGGGTTTGAACCCACCACCTCTGGTATATGGGGCTGGCGCCCTACTCCTTTGAGCCACAAGCACTGCCCAGGGATGTATTGGATTAACAGACAACCCTAACTGGAAGTTACGGGAACTGCTTTATGTACCTCATCAGATTTATTAGTAATTATTCATCTGTCTTACTAAGAAATATTGGAAGGGCTTAATTTTCAGAGTTTGAAATTTGTGTTCAAATTGATTCCCTGAGAACAAAGTCAAGCTCTCAGAAATCTCTCTTAGGGTAAAGATATCTAAATAAGCAGGTTAAAATATAGATGTGGCTGTTTGTTTTGTAGATAAAACCCTCTTAGCATACTTTTTGATTTGCCCCCAAGTTGGATAGCTTGGCAGTTCCATGGGCCAAATTGTTGTGCTCTAATATAAACATATATAATGTTACTAAACCTGAATATATTATTAACAGAGAACCAGGGAATGTTGGAAATGGATAAACAGCAAGGAATGAAAGAAATAAAAATAAAGGGAGAAGATGCAGGTATAACGGGGACCAAAAACTAAGGTAAGAGTTCCAAAAATCACCAAAAAGAAATTTAAAATAAAACAGAATGGTAAGGAGAAGTATAATGCCCATTATCATTTAATACTTAGCAGTAGGGCATCACCTGTGGCTTGAGGGAGTGCAGCCCCATATGCTGGAGGTGGTGGGTTCAACCCAGCCCTGGCCAAAAACTGCAACAACAACAACAAAACTTAGCAGTATAACTTTTTTTTTTTTTGAGACATAGTCTCACTATGTCACCTAGGTAGAGTACTGTGGCATCACAGCCCACAGCAACCTCAAACTCTTGGGCTTAAGTGATTCTCTTCCCTCACCCTCCCAAGTAGCTGGGACTACAGGCACCCGCTACAACGCCTGGTTAATTTTTTGTTGTAGTTGTCATTGTTTGGCAGGCCCAGGCTGGGTTTGAACCCACCAGCTCCAGTACATGTGGCTGGTGCCCTAGCGGCCGAGCCACAGGCACCAAGCCCTTATTTTCTTATTCTTAAAATTTTTATCATAAAAGCAGCTCATATTAATGGCCTGTGTGTCCTACTTGGAAAAATGGTATATTATGACAGACTTCTTAAGGTTTTCAATTTTTTTTTCATATTATCACTCCCATTGACCATAAAGAAACAGACACATGTATAATTAAAATATTTCCAAGTATCATTATAAGAATTTGTTATTAAGTCTGTCTCCTGGCTCAACACAAGAATATCTCAATTTAACCAACTGCTAGCCTTCTTTAAAGGAGTAACAAACAAAATATTTTTAAAATACATTAGATTTTGGCTCAGTACCTGTGGCTAAGGCACCAGTCACATACACCTAAGGTGGTGGGTTCGAATCCAGTCCAGACCTGCCAAAACAACAATGATGGCTGCAACTAAAAGATAGCCGGGTGTTGTGGTGGGCACCTGTGGTCCCAGCTACTTGGGAGGCAAAGGCAGGAGACCCTCTTGATCCCAGGAGTTGGAGGTTGTTGTGAGCTGTGATGCCATGGCACTCTACCCAGGGGGATAGCTTGAGGCGCCATCTCAAAAAAAATAATAAAATAAATAAATAAATAAATACATTAGATTTTAAATATATATATATGAAATGCTTTCTTTAAAACTACTTTCTTAAAATAAAGACTCAATTTGTAAAGTAGATAATTCATATCTAGCTTATATAGTTTTTATATTTCTATGCTCATTTTAATACTAAAAAAGGCATAGAAAATAATAGAAATGTAATAGTTTGGGCCAAGAATCCTTATGAATTTCACTTTGGGGGTCAGACTGGCAGTGTTGACTATGGTGGGTGAACATATAGGCCTCATCAGCGTTTCTGAACTAACTCCTGGCCGAGAAGGCAGGAGCACTAAGTTGCCTTCCCTCTGTATAGTGATGACTCGGACCATGTCTCCAGGAGCCATTTTGTTTTTATTCTTCCAAACACACTATATGTTAACCCCAGTCACAAACTTTTGGCCAAGTTTTGCTTTCCTTATGTTTATTGAATTTGAATTTTCATTCCTAAAACTTGTTCCAAGAACACTGTCCTTCATTGTAAATTCCAACATGCCCTGTGGGTTTTATCTACTCTTGTATCTGATCTGAACTCTAGAATTGAAGCCCAGGGCCAGAAGACCAAGCTCCTTTCTCACTTCTCAGGAAATCATGGAATGGTCCTTCACATCATCCTATAGTAAAAATCATTGAATATTTATATGGTGAATAAGGAAATAATAGCAATGGTAATAATATTAATAACTGAATTTATAATCGCAAAGATATTTTTCTAACTTTGGTAAAACTCGGAAAAATTCAAAGGCTAAAAAACATTTTGCAATGTCCTGTATAGTTAGTATTTGCCTAAAAATATCCTCTTCTCATAGACCCTACCTGGCCCCTTTGTAATGAAATTTTCCTTTTTAATCATCAGATCATCCTCTAAATTCTTTAAGACTTGCAAGTCATAAACTGAAACACTTAACTGGACTCATATGACTTGCAAATATGACACTTAGAATTTAGGTGAAAATGCTATGCTTAAAATGTAAAAATGTCATGACTTCAGCAACATAATTTTTTTTTTTTTTTTGAGGGAGCCTCAAGCTATCCCCCTGGGTAGAGTGCCATAGCATCACAGCTCATAGCAACCTCCAACTCCTGGGCTCAAGCGAGTCTCCTGCCTCTGCCTCCCAAGTAGCTGGGACCACAGGCCCCGGTCACAACGCCCGGCCAT
>CAUYQV010154956.1:0-12525 GCA_963574575.1 Galagoides demidoff | reverse complement strand
ATAACTTTAAAATTTGTGTATATCTCTTCTATTTTAATCCCCGTAATGAGTTGGCAAAAGCACATTATCAATCACACACATACAGTTGTTATACAGTTTTATGTGTTTCTGTAGAGTTGTTGAAAGACAATCCCAAATTATAACTTAGCCTGACTTAGGTAGTAAATAATTCAAAAGTTTAATTTGCCATTTCTAGACATATTGACTTTTAAAAGCATGACCTTATAGATTGTCTATAAAATAAGAGAAATGTTAAATATTCTTTATTCGACATTACACATAAACCACTCTAAAATGCCTTTCAGTAAATAAAAGGCAGTGTTTCAGTAGATCCAGGGAAATTAGATTGGCATAATAAAGATCAAAAGTGCAAAGTAAACATTGCTACCTTCTCTCCAGCTAATAAACACCTTTAACAGGCTAATAAACACCAATTAAAACATCAGCAAGTCTTGCTTGGTTCTGAGTCAGTGAGGGGAGTTCCCCAGTATTTAAATATATTCACATAATCACTTATATAAATCTTAATGTAATACCAATCTTCAATAGGCTTTGGGATGGCAGTTGACTACCTTTGTGAAAAGGTAAAATCACTAATTAAATCTGAACATATCTTTAGAAATGGAAAACAGTGATAGCATTTACTGAATTGGAATCACTATCAAAATCCAAAAAACTGATTATATTCATTTAACCACAAGCCAGTCTTAGTTAAACCTGGACTGTCCAACAAAAATATTCTGTCACTCATTCATGATCGGAATTCTGGTAAATCAGACCAATCAAATTATGGTACACATAAAAAAAGCTGTGAGATATTTCTCTTTTGTAATAAATAAGGCGATGGCCAACTATTACTCATCTGTAGCTTTTTTGAGATAAGCTATCAAATCTGCCCTTTCTTCCTTCTTCTTAACACCAGTGAAGATCATTTTTGTTCCAGGGATGTACTTCTTGGGACTCTCCAAATACTCCATCAGTGTATCCTCTCCCCAGGTTATACCTTTGTTCTTATTGGCATCTGTGTAAGAGAAGACAGCAGCCTGACCTGTCTTCCTCCCAGAGAGACCATGGAGATTTGGCCCAGTCTTGTGCTTGCCTCCTTTTCCGCAGTACGGCACTGGGCACGCTTCTGAACAAAAATCTTCTTGCCTTTCTCAATATCACCCATATCTAATTTGTTGTTTGATTGCTGACAGTACCAAAGTTCCGAGCTGGAAGCCAGACATCACCTCTCTAAGTCCAAACACACCCTGGGCTGCGCCTACCTACTGGTGTTAGTGTAACCAAACTAGCTCAGGCCTCCTGTGGCCACAATAGTTACCAAGCCAGCTGCACTTAGTGTGTCAGGGTGTTTCACTGGTTTCTGCCTCTAGAGCAAGCCCAGGAGGCTGCACGACTGGTCAGTTTCATGGATGGCCTTGCTGTCTCCTCCACCTGCACTTCTGACTGGTGGATTTCATCTAAGTTTCCAAGGCCTGAGAGTTCATTGGACAACTGGGAGGACCCACGCCTTAAAAGTCAACACTGAGTTCAGGCAAACACTATATAACCCCCTGAGCAGAGGGCACTGAGGACAGACCTCAAAGACAGAGCAGGAAAGCCTGTTCCCCTCCTGGGTTCTCTCTGGGAGGAGGTTTGGTTTTTTGTAGTTGTTGTAATTTTTGTTTCTGTGAATAAATCCTGACTTACCACTGATCCTGTGGTCCTTTGAATCTCTGAGACCAAGAACTTGAAACTCTGGTATCAGATTTGGCAAGCCAGCCAGGAGAGAAGACCAAGTCCTGGTATCAAAACTAGAGACCAGAAAAGTTCCCACACTATTTCTAAATGAAAGCTTTTAAGAATTATTCTAAAATATTGTTTGCTTCACCTCCTTTATTCCTTTTTATTCTTATTATATTTATTTTTTTATTATCATATTTATTCTGCAATGATTAAATGAGTGAATAGATTTCAATAAATGAGGTAATAATGATACCAGAATTTCGTCTTCTCTCCTGGCTGGCTCACCAAATCTGATACCGGAGTCTTAGGTTCCTGGTCTTGGTGATTTGAAGAATAAATCCATGGACCACAGATCAGTGGTAAGACAAAATTCATTTACAGAAAAGAATGCAAAAACACTAAAGTTCCCAGTAGGGAGAGAAAAGCTTTCTCTGTTTTCCCTCCCGGTCTCTCTCTGTTTAGTGGTATATATAGGTACACTGGTTCCTTCTATATGAGGCCAGGAAATGGATGGACATAGTCCCTCCCGCTGGGGCAAGGTGAATGAATGTATTAATGAATGGGCACAGTCCCTTCAGCTCTGGTGAGGTGAATGAATGCATTAATGAATAGACACAGTCTCTTTTGCAAGGTTAAAGAATGGACACAGTCCCTTCCACTGGGGCAAGGTGAATGAATGTATTAATGAATGGACATAGTTCATTCACAGAATAGAGGCCTAAGAAACTTACATGAAATTGACCTAGGCATAAAAAAAGGGGGTTCCCTATTCAGTCATAAGAGCAAAGGGAAGGAGACACCAAGGCACCCGTGTCTCCCCAGCAGTTGGCCAGTTTCTTTGGCTACTGGAGCCTCCAGTGGGAGTGGGAGGCTCCCCCCACCCACCTCCCGCCTAAGCTCCAGCCCCCAGTTCCTTTGCTGGCTGCTGCCACACCAACACTGCCAAGGCAGAGGCATTCCAGGTCAGCTGTGCTGCCTCGGGCGTCACCTGTCCTGTATCAATTATATATTTGGTTAAATGTACTTACAATGTTCAGGCCAAAGCAAAGAGCTCCTCATAAACATTGGTTATTGTTAACATCATAATTATTATACATATCCTATAAAGAAATAAATAAGCACATCTACATTGAGGAAAAGCTCAAATCACTTTACTGCCAACTCAAAAATAGTTTGAAAACCACTGCCCTAAGCCTTAAAGAGCCAGTGGAAATTTTAGAGTAGTTAATATCTTTTTGTTGTTATTGCTGTTAAAAAGTTATTCTAATGAGAGGGTGAGAGTGGACTGAGTGTCAGAACCAAGAGTCCAGGAAACCCAATAGTTCAGACAAGCAATTGCAGAAGGATAAGAAAAGATTTTTAAAAAGAAAAAACATTAAAAATAAAGTGAAGTGGTAGAATTGACAGGCGTTTAAGGATCACCAGAAGGAAGGAGGCAGGGTGAGGGGAGAGTCCAGTTACCACCAAGTTTCTGAAAAGTTGATTGTAGCCATTGAACCGGGTCAAATGGCTTCAAGTTAATTCACCTGTCCATGCGGGGCAACCTGAAACAATCTGATGGTTAGCAGAGAACTAGGAAGGATGTGAATCAGAAGATTCTTCATGCAACAGATTTTAAAATTGTGGGTACAGATTACCCAGAAAACGTGTGGGAAAGAGAACTGAGGGCACAGCCCTCGGGGATCAGAGGAGGGACCCGTAATGATGCATTAGGAGTCATTGAAGTCGGGGCCCAAATCAAGCTGTGATCTGAAACCCTGGGTCCCAGGAAAGACTCAGACCTGAAGGGCAAGGTGGGCCGTGGGGGCAGCCTCCGAATCTCTCCAAATCCCCCCACCCCCCAAGCCAGAGTGATCTAAGGAGATGGGAGGGGGAAGCCAAGCTGGAGAGGGGAGGGTGAGAGCCGGGGAGAGGCTCTGTGCTAGGAGCCCCTGCCTGGCAGGTGCGTGGGGCAGGAGGCTGCAGGTGGAGCGCCTGCGGTGGGGGGTCAGCTGGTGGCCCGGGGAGCCCGGTGCTGACTCCGAGGGAGACCCCCCCACTGAGAGGGATCCATCCCGGGGGTCACACGCAGGTGCCTAAGGCTCTCATTAGGGGGATCTGTGAGTTGTCCCTAGAGGGGAGGGCAGGAAGATGAGCCCTGAGCAGGTGCTCGGCTCAGAACCCTCAGCCAAGCCCCTTCTGAAGGACAAACTGCATCAGGGAAACCCGTGGGGACAGAACCCAGGGCAGCAGCTCCCTGTGGCTGCAGGAGGCAGAAGTTCGCAGCTCAGGAAGAAGGACTGAGAATCCCAGGCAGCTCCAGGACCAGGGCTTATTTCATAGGGCGACCGTCATGAAGCTGAGAAAGCTTCCCTGGAGGAACTCGTGAAAATACAGCAAAACCCATCACAGCCTGCCCGTGAGTAACAGATGGGGATGGAGCCAGCAGCAGATGCAAGGGAAAGGGAACAGTCCGGACCACAAGCAGAGACGATCAGCACCTACCAAGGGGGAAAATCTGCTCATGTGTGTGTGTTCATATGCTCACAAAGTACTGTAATCAATTCTTCTTGCAGTTTGGCCAGGGCCAGTTTCGAACCCGCCACCCTTAGTACATGGGGGGCGCACTACTCACTGAGCCACAGGCACCGCCCAGTAATCAGCATCTTAAAATTACAGAAATGGAGAAAATGAGAGAAGCTCTGATGTAGTGTAACAACCACAGAATGCTCAGGAGTGGTCTAACGGGAACACAGACAGGTAGGGACACAGAACCAACAGAGCCCGGAGGCTGCAGATGGAGCCAGAGGGCAAAGAAATCGCAGTCAGGGGACACAGTGCCAAGGCGAGGGGCGTCTGCACCTGTTACAGCCTGGACGGAATTCTACAGCTTAGGAAAACTCTGAGGCATCTGCACCTGTTACAGCCTGGCTCTCACAGAACAAACAGGACTGAGTTCTCCAGCTTAGTAAAACTCTGAGGCCCCACCGTGGGTTCTCCAGCCTCCCTCCCGCCTCCCTGGCGTTCTGTGTCCCCCTCTCCGTCATTCCATCATATCATGACCTCCTGTGCTACCCTGCCCCCTCTGCGATATCGGAGTCGCTGCTCTTACTGACCAGCACATGCTGTCCAGCTCCATGTGATGAATGAGCCAGACACTGACTCCTCGTTCCCTTGAGACCCTCCACCTCATCAAGGGAGAAGTAACTTGGACTTTGACTGCAGAAGTGACACATGGCAATGGGTGACAGTTTCTCTCGGCAAACACCCACAGAATAAATGGAACAAACAAGACCTGGACTTTGCCCATCTCCTAGCATGTGATGTGGGTCAGAAAAACTCTCTTTCAGATACGTTGAGTTGACCATAAATAAAAAATAATTGGGATAATTGAAGTCCAAATACTGTGAGTAACTATTTGGCTCTTTGTGCTTTCCACTGGTGACAAGCAGAGAGTGATGGTGTCATGAAGTTCCAAGCACTCCAGTAATTCCGGAGGGAAGCATCCTCTCCCTGAGATTGGCAGAATCCATTACTAAAAATGCAGTCCTGAGCTGAAAAGGCTGGGAGAAGTTACTTGGAATAAAACATTTAATCAAACAAGGAGTAATGCCATCATGCTTGTTAAAGAAGAAACATCTTTGATTTTGAAAACCAAATTGTAGCAATTTTAATTCCCCTTTCTTCTCTGTCCTTTATTTTTAAAAGTCTCATTCTGAATTTTCCCTTTAGTTAAGGTTTTAAAACCACCTTGACACTCAGAAAGCCTGAGTGATTTAGCAGGTACATAAATCTGAGCTTAATATCTAACCAAGAGTTCCTAAAGCCTTTGAGATTTTACTGTGAAGATGACAGCTTGTCCTCCCCAGTGGCTCCCCTGGCACCACGAAGCAGAGAGCCTGACCTCCAAGGATTAAAGTCGGTGATGATAAGCCTCCAACTTTGCTCATAAAAATCTAAGTAAAGTCCAGGTGACATGATCTGACCCCGATACGGTCAGGTGGCATTTCTGTGCTCACTGGGGGAACTGAGCAGGGTGCCCACGGCACTCTGTGTGCAGGTTACCTGAGTATATACTGCAGGAGTAAAGCAAAACAAACAAACAAACAAAAAACCTACCATTTTTTACTTAGTGGAATGAATAAATAGTTGTGAGAATGACATCAAAACCTACACCAGACAATGGCTTAGTGAGCTGGGGAGGGGAGGAGGGCTTTAGGATGGTTTTATATAGTTCACTTTCTACATAAACAAATTTTGATGTGTGAGAATGTCAGTGCTGACAGACGGTTTCTATAGAAATAACCTGATAGCTTGGAGACCTCCTGGGGAAATTATTTCTCTCTCTGCTCTATCTGCTGGTATGTGAAACCAAGCAGCTCCAAAATAAAACACCAAGAACAGCACAAAACGTGAGCTTAGTGAGGAGAGGCGTGTTATCTGGCTATCCAGATCCTCAGACAGACTGAGAAAATACAGCCTGTCTTTTCAGCAACTTTTTTTTCACTGACTTAAGCCAAAGATGGAGGGAAGAAAAAAAACAACCTTCTTTTCTTTCTCTTTCTGTTATTAATGAACTTGAGAAAGGGCCAAACACTCCCAGCTAGAGCAGAAAACAGAAAGTAATAATATTTAAGTGATTACAAAAGGATCTCTTCCCCCAAACCCCTGCAGACTCTCCCTTTCTAGGTTAGAGCTTGAGTTATTTCTGTTTTTCCAGAAGCTCTTTCTGTAAAATTCAATAATTATTCTAAGAAAAATAGCTTTTAAATCTAATATAAATTAATACAGACATTATTAATGCATATATTATATGCCCATTGTAGCTCAAATTCAGTTTAATTAACTTGGAGCACTGGCAAGAAAGCTTTACCCGAAATAAACATGGTGAGGTCAATACTCAGCCGCCATTGTTGCAGATGAAAAGAGAGAGGACCATCCCTCCACCAAAGGACTGCTTATTTTGTGTTTAAATTTAATTAAAACCAATTCCTGTCTCCAACTGCCCTGAGACACACAGAATTTCCAGAATAATCTTACTGTTTTAAATTCAACTCAAAAAAACAACAGTACAAAAATCTCTACAGACAGCACAGCCAGGGGTGGTCACCTCCATGCCGTGTTCCCTTACATCAGAATTAGGAAATGCTTCTCACCCTCCCAATAAACCTAGTGAATGAGAAGATGTCCGGTATGGACTGTCCAGGGGCAAGATTAACACGGGGACGTACAAGTCTTTGATACAAATGACTTAGCAAATGCCAGGTATGCACGCAAGCTATGCACACAGCATCCGATGGTGTGAATGTCAGATGCAGGCGTTACAGGAAAATGCAGAAGCACCCATCGCTAATTACCCGAGGATGCAAACGCGGTCTGAATCACTAACAGGAAAGACGATTCTGCCGGGGAGAGACAGGGAGGGAGGAATGATAGGACCCCCTTCAGCCAAAATGCTGTGTACCTTTCTGTCCTGTGAATACGTGCACAGCCTGGGAGCAAGTCCACTGTGCCACTGTCCACAGGCCGTGGAGAGTGTGTAGAGACTGCCCTGGTCACTCGGAGATTCCAGCTAGTCCACGACCACACAGCTCTCCCTCCCTCGGCATGCAGAGCAGGAACCCCGCCTTTGCACTAATTATCAAGGCCAGAAATACACCCCTGGTGTCAGGAACAGCCTGTAAATATGGACAAGGAAACAGGATCATTCGCAGGAAACAACCCGTGTCAACACCGCCCGTCGCCACATGGAAAACTCAGTTCGTTTCTCTTGCACTGAAGCCACGAGACAAGAAAATCGAACTAAATGGGTTTTATGAAACCCCTAAATGAAAGCTGATATCTCTTTCTTGGGGAAGGCAATGGAATATCAGCCCCTGGGGTTTTTTTTGTCCCTAACTCAGTGGCATTCAGAATGCACCACAAGGCAGGGTGTTTATCCCACCACCGAAATACAGATTTCCATAAAATCAATTATTTTTGGAGGTGAAAGGGGACTTGGAGGTCATGAAGCCCCGTCTCTCTCCCCGACACCTCCCAGGGAGGAGATTATCCAGCCTGTGTTCAGAAGACTCCACCTGCTGAGCGGCCACTTGGGGCAGCTCCTCCCCCGCTGACCGGGACAGTTATTAGAACATGCTTATCGGTAACTTCCACCCACCAGTCCCATTTCTATCCTCAAAGCATCTCAGAGTCCAGCCCCTCACCGTCACCATGACAACTCCTCAAATATTTGAAGGCAGTGGCGCCTCTCACGGGCAACACACTCCGGTGTCCATGCAGCTTCACAGAGCAGACCTCCATCCCGGGACACTTCTGCGACTGTGCCCCACTGGGGAATGTCAGCATGAAAGCAGACCTGACGGAACACTGCACTTGGTATTAGTGTTGCAATTGGTGCGGGATTTGGGCCCTGTGCAAAGGCTTCTCTCCTTTCAGGGAAAACACAGTTTCCTGTACGGGACAAAAATGTCACTCAGCCACCCCAGCAATGTCTGCGTCCAGAAGCACAGGCATCCACAGCCTAGACGGCCCAGGAATGGAAGATTTTTATGGCAAACATCAGACTATGAGATTGACCTCAGCCTCGATAAATGCTTTCTTTTCAAGCACTCATGATACGGATGCTTTCTGGTAGGGGATGTGGAAGAAGCAAGATGTTTGTATGTAGGAGGAAAAATGAGGCAAGTGCACAAATCAGACAAAATCACGGAATCTGCGTCCTGCAGGAGATGTGAAAGGAGCTTAGATGTGGAGGAGGAGACCACCCCCAGAGGGGCCGGGAAGGCTGTGCGGATGGCAGAGGTGGAGGGGGGTTGGAGCTGCTGGGGCTGGACGGCTGAGACCTTCATAAGCTAATTACACAGGCATGACAAATCACATACTCCAGTGCACTCAACACAGGGACCTCTAAGATGCGCATTTCCATACTGTTACTATGTGCAGAATTCAGCCACACAAACTGGAGGTCTTGATAACATGCATATTTTGGCAAATAATAATAACAGCTGAAGTATTTCCTTTTGTACTGTTCACATGCCAGGCACCATACTCAGCTTCATGTCCCCGGTGAAGCAGGAACTGTCGTTTCTCTTCTCATAGAAGGCAGTGAGGCCCAGAGAGGTCAAGACACTTTCCCAAGAGCACACAGCTAGGGGATGGGCGAGTTAAGATCTAAATCTAGAAACTCTGGCCCCGAGCTAATTTGTGACACCATGCTGCTCTCACATCAAATATGTAGTTAATTATTCTCAAACCTGTTATAACCTCACTAATTCAGGCTTTCGAAAAGCTGTTTATAGCCTACAGATGAGGGAACGCAACTTCTTTTTTGGCTCAGCTCTCTCTGTTCACCTTCCGGAACTCTTACACTATTCTGGATACTGATTAAGGGCTCATTTAGGGAGTTGAATCCCAAGAACTCTGAATCATCACAGAAAACAAGTCATACCTCCGACTGGCCGAGGGAAGACTCTCCTCTGGTGAAAATACATCTATGGATCATGGCCAACTCCCCCGATACCTCCTCTAAAACAGTTTCCCTAATTAAGGCTAGACTAATCCCCCCTACCTGCCACCCCCGCCCTGCTTCCAGGATGGCTCTCAGCTGAACAACTCCAGACAGATAAAAATGTAACCCGCTGTTAAAATCCCTAGGAAAGAAAATTCCACAGCCACCCCCAAGGTAACAAATCCCCCTGCCTGGCCACTTGGAGCAATGCCTATTCACCAAGTAAGAAAGTTTATTTACTTCCAGCCAATGAGGCCGCTCTGTCCTGATTTCCTGAGGGGCCCTCAAGTCCCTGGAGCCAGGCTTCATTCTCTGGCGCTGGCACTGGTTCAGACTGTGGGATCACTTAATTGGGTCATGACTTGCTTTCTGGTCCTGACTCCTCTGGCTTCAAGGAGACGCTGCAGTCAGCAGCCTGGGCAGAGGGGACTTCAGGAAACCTGCCCTCAGAGGGAGCGGTTCTTACTGCCGCCCAAATTGCTCAGCAGCATGTGGGACCCGGAAGGCCTGGACTCTGTTGGTAAATGCAAGCCCCGCCTTTCTGTGTCAGCTGTGGCCCATCTTCTGATTGTCTGGTCTATGTTTTGGGAGACTCACTCTTTGAATTCTCAGCAACTTGAAGGGCCAGGCTGCCCGGGGTCAGGGAGCCCCTAGTCTGGCAGTGAACCCTGCCCGAGGGGGCAGCAAGGCTAGGCCCACAGGGCACAACCACCTCCCTTCACGTCTGACTCCCAGATTCTCCTGATATTGCTTGATCTGGGAGGTAATCATCCCAAAATTGAGACTCCACTCAGAACATCAGCCTCAAAACCACCAGACTCCTGTGACTCCAGCCAGTCCTGGCTGCTTTTTAACTCTTGAGGTAGGAAGATGCTTTCACCTCATGGCTCTTCATTCACCAAGCATTGATCAGTGGGGTGCGGTGGCTCATACCTGCCAGAACTTTGGGAAGTCAAGGTGAGAGGATCACTTAAGGCCAGGAGTTCAAGACCAGCCTGAGCAACACAGAAAGACCTCCCACATGTACAAGAAAATGAGCCAGGAGTGGTGGTGCACATATAGTCCCAGTTATTAGGGAGGCTGAGCCAGGAGGATCACATGAGCCCAGGAATTTGAGGTTGCTGAGCTATGATGCCATCACTGCATTGACCAAACAGATGCTAGAAGCAATAAGGATTTTCCTGTGGCCTGGACCTGAGAGCGAGACCCTGTCTGAAAAACAAAAAGCAACAACTAAAAACCATGTGTCAAGCCTCTACCACGTTGCTCCACATACCACACTAAGTGCCGGGGGCACTGAGATGACCAGGGCACTGCCCAGCCCCTCCCCAGGCTCTGATGGTCTAGTGGGACAAGCTGACTATCCACCATGTGACATCGGCTGGTCGCAGGGCCACCCCTGCAGTGCTGTGCTCACACGTGTGACCATGCACAGCAGGAAGGCTCTAGCTGCCTGGGGAAGTCAGAGGACACGAATTCAAGCCGAGCCTTACAAGTGGACAGGAGTTGACCTGGAAGAGAAGGGGAGTAGAACCCTCCCACCAAAGAAAGCATCACCAGCTTGGCACTAAGGCACAAAGCCACGTCTGCCATAGAAATTGTGTGGATTCAAGAAGAAAGAGGGAGGCCACTGTGGAGGGTGAGAGCTGAGAAGAGCAGGCAGAGAGGGCCAGACCAAAGATGGGGTGAGACTAGACCAGGAAGGCCCAGCCAAGGGACGTGTCTTCATTCGTGGACCACATGGATCAGAAGAGCCAGGAATTCTGGGTTTTAGAAAAATCTCTCCAGTGTGGAAAAGGTGTGAATGATGTAAGTGTCAGAGGTAGAATTGCCCTCAGAACCCAGGTGCCTTGTTGTCCTGTCCACAGGTGGGAGGAAGGGGGTACGCTACTGCTCCTTGTGGTCTGTTCTCCCCCGTGGTCCCAGGACCTGGTACCGTGGGAGAATGAACTCTCACCTCAAGGGAAGGGACCCATCGGTTTGGGGACTGAGGCTGGACCAGGCTGCCTTGAAGCATCACTGGGCCCCCTCAGCTGCAAAGAGGAATTCCTAATCTCCAGGTTGAGTACCCTCAGGGGCGCTCAGGAGGTGTCAGGGCTGAGGAGCTGGTGTGACCACACAGGAGAAAGTGCCCGTAGATGGTGATGAGCTGTGGAGCAGGAGGGCAGCCGCTCTACTTCACAGTCCTAGAAAGTCCTTTAAGAACCACATTTCAGGCTTGGCGTCCATAGCACAGTGGTTACGGCGCCAGCCACACGCACCAAGGCTGGCAGGTTCAAGCTCAGCCTGGGTCAGCTAAACAACAATGACAACTGCAACAACAACAAAAAAGTAGCCAGGCATTGTGGTGGGAGCCTGTAGTCCCAGCTACTTGAGGCTGAGGCAGGAGAATTGCTTAAGCCCAAGAGTTGGAGGTTGCTGTGAGCTGTGACACCACAGCACTATATCAAGGGCGACATAGTGAGACTGTCTCAAAAAAAAAAAAAAATTTCATAGTAAGGACACAAAAAGCATTCCCATAAGGACTGTCTACTTGATCCTGCTGTGTGTATGAGAATTACACTATATTTTAATTTTTTTGTCTTTTTTTTTTTTTATTTTGGTTAGGGAACAGAATGGAGATGCATAGCTAGTGTGCTAAGAGTCAGCAAAGCAAATACCCCTTTCACGTGCTGGGGTCAGGGCCACAGCAGAGACCCCTTCACGTGCCAGGGTCAGGGCCTCAGCAGAGACCCCTTCACATGTTGGGGTCAGGGCCTCAGCAGAGACCCCTTCACATTTTGGGGTCAAGGCCACAGCAGAGACCTCTTCACATGCTGGGATCAGGGCGACACTAGAGACCCCTTCACATTTTGGTCAGGGCCACAGCGGAGACCCCTTCACATGTTGCGGTCAGGGTGACAGTAGAGACCTCTTCATATTTTGGGGTCAGAGCCACAGCGGAGACCCCTGCACGTGCCGGGGTCAGGTGCCACAGCAGAGATCAGCTTTTATTCTCGAGGCTCCATTTCTAACTTGCCAGAAGAGCTGCCATTGCTGGTCACCCGCTGGGCTCCCACGGCCTCCCACCACCTTTCTCACAGAGTCCTGACCCTGTAACACCTGTGCCACGCGGCCGTCATTATCCCCATTCTATAGACACAGAAAGAGAAGTTGGAATATCTAGCCGTAAAGGACAAAAGTACCCATGCTTTCTAAAAGATGTAGGATAACCTCTTAGTGAATGGAAGAGTTTGACAAGGAAAGTCCTTTATAATATAAGCCAGCAAATGTGTCATAAAAACCTGTTTCTTTGTGCAGAGTTCCCA
>CAUYQV010154950.1:0-10656 GCA_963574575.1 Galagoides demidoff | reverse complement strand
TCAAGCGAGTCTCCTGCCTCCGCCTCCCAAGTAGCTGGGACCACAGGCGCCCGCCACAACGCCCGGCCATTTTTTGGTTGCAGCCATCATTGTTGTTTGGCGGACCCGGGCTGGGGATTTGAACCTGCCACCTTAGGTGTATGTGGCTGGCGCCTTAGCCGATTGAGCCACAGGCGCTGAGCCCAAACTTCTGGCTTTTAACTTTGTTTTTGCTTTTTCTGTTCCAGGATCCAATCAAGTGTTATCCATGGCCATCTGACTGTTTCCTCTCTCCCAATCCAGAAAAAGGACCCCTAAATTTTTACATCCCTGAGAGCCCCTAGCACCCTGTTTGTTTATGGTATGGAATTATTGAAGATATAAAAAAAATTACCTGATATTGGGTATTTCCTTGCTGTGCCACCCACCAGCTGTGGGACCCATGGCAAGTAATTTAACCTCTGTGAGCCTTAGTTTTTTATCTATAAAATGGAGGAAGGAAAAGGGCCTAACTTACAGGGCTGTTGAAAGGATTAGAGTTTTTGTATGTTAAGAGCGTGGCACGTAGCAAGCATTCTAAAGATAATGGGCACTCACTAATACAGAAAATAATGAAATAGAGACCTATGTACCCACCACTGCACCTTGCCCAGCCAAGACAGTGGCTAACTACAGGAGGAATGGCATACCCAGGTGGCCCCTGCATGCTCGGGGCGGGGTGGAGTGATCTATTGAAATATTGGTCTAAACCCAGAAGATTCTGGGTTGACATTTAGCAGCTGTCTGATAATATACAGGTGAAAGAAAAGGTAGAAAGCGGCCACTCAGGAGATAAGAGCAAAATCAGATTAAGGACTCAGGTATGTTGCAAGAGAGCACGTACTGGGGCAGGCAGACACACTGGAGCCAGGACGCAGGACACCAGGCAGCAGAGGAGGCCCCACGTGGAACTTCCTCCAGGAGGGGAGGAAGTGGAGGAAAGGAAGCCTCAGGGAGGCAATGAAGAAGCCCAGAGCTTCAGAACTCCCATTCCTCTCCTCAGCTGAAGGATCCAGCCTCTTTCACAACAGAGAGGGGCTCCAAAATGTGTCCCGTGACTGAATGAGTGTGGAGGTCTTTATTCAGCCTACACAATGCCCCACCCAAGGATGATCTTATTTTAATTATGAAATGTTTCAAGTTTACAAGGAACTACAGAAAATAATGAAATAGAGACCTATGTACCCACCACTGCACCTTGCCCAATCTCGACTTTGTACTATATTTGCTTCTTGAAAAAAAAATTTCAATAAAATGGGTGGTGCCTGTGGCTCAAAGGAGTAGGATGCTGGCCCCATATACGGGAGGTGGCGGGTTCAAACCCAGCCCTGGCCAAAAACTGCCAAAAAAAAATTTTTTTTTCAATAAAATATAAATATATATATATATATTGAGGCAGAGACTCACTCTGTCTTGTTTGATGGCAAGAGTCCCAACTGTCAATAATCCAGTCAGTGGAGGTCAGTTGCAATTGACTCCAGCCTCTGCTCAAGAAATCATGCCCTCCTTCCTCCTCTTCCTCCTTCTCTCTGGCTTCTTGAGGTCTCACTGGAAGTGCTGCTCCCCTCCTCCTTTCCCTCTGACGCACCTCTGCTATCCAACATGCCTCCAGAAATTTTTCTCCTTTCTCCCACTGGAAACTACCCATAGTTTGAGTGTATAGGCCTGGTCCTGGCTTCTTCCTGCCCATTCTGATCCAAGTCCTCCAGAATTAAGTTAGGAATTTACTTCCTGACTTGCCTGCTATAGTTTCAGAGGGAAACTAGAGGGGAGACACAATCCCCCCACCTTCACCTCAACCCTAAAATGGACTCTGGAAGACTGGGCTAGTTCTTCCATGGAGCTTGCCCTCTGCAACCAATGCTCAACATGTGGCCCCCATCTCTTCCCGAGCCTATTCAGCCATGGACTAGAGCAGCGGTTCTCAACCTGTGGGTCGCAACCCACAGGAACTGTATTAAAGGGCTGCAGCATTAAGAAGGTCAAGAACCACTGGACTAGAGGGTGGGTATAGGCTGGAACCTTTTCTTTCCACAGAAAGACTGCAGTGTCTCCACACAGAACAAAATGTGTCTGAATCTGCCCCTGGACCCAAAGCACTGGGGCCTGCTCTCTGCAAGTTGCTGTCCCGTCCCCTCTTCTAGGAATCAAGTACATGCAGATTGAGGACACCCTTGGGGGAAAGTTTTGAGTCACCTCTTCTCAAACCCCACATCTTCCTCTCCCAAACCTGTCCCTCCCTTCCCCACCTCTACTTCCACCCTAATCCCAACACTTACTATGCTCTTGTAGATAAAATTTGCCAAGGTGAGAGCGGCCCCTGACCGGAAATACTTTCGATAATTCTTGCGGGCCTGGCAGGGACATATAAGAAATGAGCCAAAGTGAAGACAGGTTCCAAAAGTGGCTCTACTATTTTTCAACCACACAAAGAACACAGCAAGATAAAGAGCCGAGACTATAGCTGGAGGAGGGTGGAAGTAAAGTCAGACAAGCTGGCAGTGAAGAGGACACTCAGGGCAGAAGGCAGAGCTCTGCTGCCAAGCCAGAGACGCGTCTCATGTACGACAGACACGGGACGGCCCAGGGGCATCCACACCACTGGACACATCCACACACAAAGGTGTGGCCTGGACAAAGCAGGATTCGCCCTCTGCTGCTCTGTCTCCCACAGCAGGGGGCACAGCCCAGGAGGAGCCATGTGAGGGGACCCCTCTCCCACTCCCCATTACCTTCCACCCTCTCACAAAAGCCTGGATCAATAACGCAGATGCCTTCATCTTGTCATACCGTTTCTTTTGCTGTAGGAAACATTGGAGTTGTGAGAAAATCCCTGCCTCCTGGACTCCTCTCGCCCCCCTACTAGAGTGAAGTAGACAGGACTTTGGGGGTGACTGTACCATGTTGCCCCGGAACCAAGAGGAGATGAGGATCTGACTCTTTCGCATCAGCTGATAGTGGGTGCGGCAGCGCCAGCCCCGGTAGGTCTTCTGTATGAGTGTGGCCAGCTGCTGCAGCCGCAGGCGCCTCTGCTCTTCCAGGTGGAAGAGCTGGAGAGGGGGAAGGAAGGCGACAGAGAGACTGACTGGCAGAGCAGGGCTCTCCCCTCCGGTACCCCACAGTGCTGAGGCTTCCCAGCCAGGTGTCTTATTTGATCAATTCTTTTGTCTTCTTTAGTTCATTCATTTATTCAGTCCCTTAACACTGAACTCAAACTCTGCAGCAGGCATGTGCTGGGTGTCGGAAGTCAGACACAGCAGCTCATCCCCTAGCCCACAAGACCTCTGCCTCAGGCAGAGGCACGTGGAGCCCCAGGCAGCACACTGAGCTCCCAAGGCTCATGGTGGGGTGGGGAGGAGGGGGACAAGGATTCAGTTCCCACGGGTTAAGTTCCTGCAGAAAGGAGACGCCCCATCCACCATCCATTCCAGGTTACGGACACTCCCCTCCCCTCCAGCCTCTGTCTCAGGTGTGCACAATTTTTTCACCCTCCATCCCCACCAAATCCAAGAGCACGCTCTAACTCACAGTCTTGGGGCTTCTAATGAAGATCTTTGTCTTCCCAAAAGCCAGCTCCTCTGAGGACAGGCTCAGCTCACCCAGGACCTTCTCGACCCCCTCTCTGTAGGAGCAGATGAGACAAGGCTGTGGACAGGTGTCTCAGGAGATAGTCCCCATCCACCTTTCCCAGAGCCCATTCTAGCCTCTGAGAAGCGATCATTCAGTTCATTCCCAAAGCATCCTGAGTGCCACCAGGTGTGGCAGCACCCCCATTTCTCCCCCAGACGTGTTTCCTGCACTGACATCCCCACCCCCAGTCTCACCGGTCTCCGCCGTTCCAGTGAGGCCAGGTGCTGCGGCTCAGCAGCCGGTACCTTTCCAGAAACGAGCTGTACACCTGGCGGTAGGCATAGCCCGCCCGTCGCACTCGTACATTCTCCAGCAGCCCCAGGTACCGAGCTTGGGTTGCCACCAGGTCTGAGGAGAACTGACCCGGCTGCTGATGCTCATTGGGCTTTATGCACCTGGGCAGAGGTTGGGCAAGGCACCGGCTTCAGGAGCTGCCTCTGCACCCGCATAACTTGTCCCCATTCTGCACGCATTCCCCTTAGTGGGAAACCCTCAAAAGACATGGACACGCTGGCCTTCCTAGTTCCACGTGCCTCTGCACAGTCTTTGCCAAATCTGAGGGCCCCCCACACAGGGTACTCAGCCCCTCACCTGACACCCTCTGACATAAAGGGCCTCTGACACCCTCATTCTGGGGACACCTCCACATGGATGTGTCTACAGTAAATGGACCCTGCACTGCCATTACAGAGGTAGCGTATTTCCTGGGGAGCCAGCATGTCACCTAATGTAGTTGGGGTTCTTGGAATACAGATTCTTCATGAGGATGGCCACAGAACTCTTGAACTGGGCTCCTGCAGTTGGGGGACGCTTCAGAGATGCCTGCTTGGGGTCGCCCTCAGGAAACAAGGACCGGAGCAGAGGGTGTTGGGTCTTCCACATGGTCTGGGACAGGTCTCGGAAGAGTAGGTCATTATTCTTGTCAATAAAGTTGGTCACGTTGTATGTCACCTGTAGAGTAGCAGCGACTGGTTTGGAGACCCCATGACCTTGTCATAGCACTTGACCCTGCCAGTGTCATGGTAAAGTATTCCTGGCTTTCACCACCCTCCAGGTCCTTCCCTATTGCCTTCAGCCTGTGCCTGGGGCCTTAGTCTTTACCCCTAGCCCCGCCATATTACCTTGCCTGCATAGTGGCAGATGCGGAAGCAGCTGAGACCCATGGTGCGGTCATACTGGTGTTGGGCGTTCTGGGTGACTTTGCTCTCATAGTGACCATGCTTGGAGAACTGCTGGTTCAGCTTTGCTAGGAAAGTGGAATCACTGACCACCCCAGGCCGCAGGCACTCCTCATCCAACATGGCCAGGATGCCTCGCTGATTCTGGGGCAGGGGACAAGAGAAGCCCAACCTAAATCTGGTCCTCCATGATGGCCATGTTCTAATTGCTGCCCCCTCTGCCTGCTTTGGCATATTCACCAAGTGGGGAGTCAGGAGAAAGACAGGGGAAGGATGTTCAGGCAACCTGGACGGGGAGGTCCCAGAGATAAAAGAAAGATAACTCACATGCTCAATGAGGTTACAGATGATACCATTATCAAAATAGTCCACCTTCATCCATGGTATGCCCTGGTGAGGAGAACATAACAAATGACCAGAGCAAGTCCAAGTGAAATATCCAAAGGCCCCACCAGATCCAGCCTTCCTTCATCTGCCCCACAAATGGTCAGAAAGCCCTACAGTTCAGAGGGGTCCTTGGCATGATTTCTATTTGTGTCCCCATCCCTCCAAGTTGGGTGGAGAGTCTGTGGGATGGGTGGGGAGACACACGAGCGGAGCCAGAGCAGCGGTGAGAGTGGGTGAGACAACGCAGACATCCCCACAGGTGGTGGAGGGTGGAGAGGGAAGTAGAAGGTGTTGACATAGATCGGGATAGAGATTTCCCTAGTGTGGGAGAGGAGAAGGACCCGTGTGCATGTGGAATACAAAATGGCCACACTCGTCTGCACTCTGTACAACCAGAGCACGTGAGCGAGATGGTCATCGTGTAATTCGATACATCTTCAAAGATCAACAGACGTGGTTCTCAAACTTGAGTGTACGTCACCATCACCAGGAGGGTTTGTTAAAAGACAGATTGCTGGGTCCCACTCCCCAAATTTCTGATTCAGCCAGTCTGGGATGGGCCCAGGAATTTTGTATTTCTGACATGTTTCAAGGTGATGCTAACATTGCTGGTCCAGGACCACAGTTGAAAAGGCACTGGTGTACATGGTATTTTGGGACTATATAATTTTTTTAAAAAACAAGAGCAGTGCACATGCAGAAAACCCAAAGACAACATTTAACCTGCAGAGTTTTTTTTTTTTTTTGAGACAAAACCTCAAGCTGTTGCCCTGGGTAGAGTGCTGTGGCATCACAGCTCACAGTAACCTCCAACTCTTGGGCTCAAGCGAGTCTCCTGCCTCCACCTCCCAAGTAGCTGGGACTACAGGCGCCTGCCACAACACCTAGCTATTTTTTGGTTGCAGCCATCATTGTTATTTGGCGGGCCCAGGCTGGATTCGAACCCGCCAGCTCAGATGTATGTGGCTGGTGCCTTTAGCCACTTAAGCCCCAGGCGCCAAGCCTTAACCTGCAGATTTGCTGAGCATCAGGCCCATAGGCAGGATAGCTCCTGACCTGGCCCAAGGGCCACAGGTCCCAGGCTGCACCATGCCCAGGTAGGGCTGGGAGCACAGGCCTTACTCTCCCTCCTCCCTCCCAGGTCTTTAGAGAAAGCAGAGTGGAATTAAATAATGTTGACCTCCCACAACATCCCCAAAATACCTTCCCCAACTGGTTAAAGGAATTATGATACCCTTACAATCCTATGTGGTTATAAAAAAAGATCTCTGTGTACTGATATGGAAAGACTTCTTGTTAAGTGATGAAAAAAGGTGCAAAACAAAGTGTATTTACTTCCATTTGTATAAAGTTTGTGGAAAAATATACAGACAGATTTGGAAGCCCATTTGATTGCCTCTGGGTTGGGAGGAAGGGAACTAAGAGGCTGGGGACAATTTGGGCAACCCCCAAGCCAGAATAGGTTCAGAGAGGCTCCTGGGACCTTCCTTTAGACAATTTTTTAAGCTTTGTGAATTTCAAAGCATGGGAAAGTGTTATGTATGTGATCATTTAAATTGTTAAAATGAAAACGTGCAAAACAACTAAAAAAAAACTTTACCACACACTGTAATCACATTGCCTGAAATTCTGCAGCACTCACAAGGGAATACCTCCAGGAGGGTTTTGATGTGTAAGACTCTAGACATTTATACTTGGGGGTGATCAGCTCAATCAGAGAGCCTTCCTAACACCTAGAGGCATTAAGCAGCATTTTTCACTGAATCAGGGAAGGAGTGTGGAAATTTGGAGCCATAGGGCACTTCTGGTGAGGAAGTCAGGGATCAGGGTGCTATAAAGAGGGGACAACAACACCAGCCAGAGCCTGGAGGAGGAGAAGATTCTGAGATGTTAGACAAGGGCACCCAAAGGGATGTGGTAGGGTGCCAAGCCCAGGAGAAATGTCCCTTCTATATCTGGCTCACAGTCTGCCATGGGCCAAGCACAGCTGTCACTTCCCTCTTGTCAGGACTCTCCACACATGTACCCTTCCATCAATCTGCCCCTGCCTTCCCCGGCCTGGAGGGGAGGCTGGGGAGGATGGAGAGGAGAGAAGTAAGGCTACTTGGTAACACAGGAACGACCAGCTGTGCAAGAGAAATTTTTCATCCTCTGTGTTCCCATCTGGGGACATTTAGAGGAAATCGTGACCCAGGAGAAAGGCCAACCCGGCACGTGCCTAGAAGTCCTTTACGGGGAAGCAGGGCGAGGGCTCGGTTACCTCCCTCTTGTACTCCTCCTGCTCTTCCTTCAGGGTCATCTCTATGAACACCTGCTGCAGCTTCTCATTGCAGTAGTTGATCACAAACTGCTCAAAGCTGTTGTCCTGTGGGAGGGCACACAGGTCAGAGAGCTCAGGCTGAGACCCTGCCTCTCTCTCAGCCCTACCTCCCCTGTCTCACATGCCCCCATGGGCCTGCCCATCTCTACCCCGGGCGATGAGGTTGGGGGAAACTCTCTCACCTCTAATATCTCAAAACCGTAGATATCCAGGACCCCCATTACCACCTTCTTCTCCCCAGTGCCCACCTGTGCAGGAAGGAAGAATAAATCTGAGAACAGGCCCCATCTGGGTACCAAACCAGGCCCTTCTGGGAGTTGTCAGAGTAAGGGGCAAACACAACTGGAGTGACCTTGACAAACTGGAAAGAAACTATTGTAGTTTTATTCTCCTTTCTCCTCCACCTGCCAGAGGACAAGCAAAGAGAGAGGCAAGGAGGAAAGGGAAGGTGCAAGTAGATTCCAGGATGGAGCTCCCATGGCGTGAGGGAATAAGACATTAAATTAAAACCCCTCCAGAAAGGAGCCATCCCTTATATTTGTAGCACATTTTATTTTATTTATTTATTATTTAGAGACAGAGTCTCACTATGTCATCCTCGGTAGCGTGCCGTGGCGTCACAGCTCACGGCAACCTCACTCTTGGGCTTAAGCAATTCTCTTGCCTCAGCCTCCCGAGTAGCTGGGACTACAGGCGCCCGCCACAACACCTGGCTATTTTGTTGTTGTTGTTGTTGTTGTTGCTGTGGTTGTCATTCTTGATTTTAGCTGCCTGGGGCTGGGTTTGAACCCACCAGCCTCAGTGTATATGGCCAGCACCCTACCCACTGAGCTACAGGTGCTGCCCTGTAGCACATTTTATATATATAAAAAAAAAATCCATGTTCTTATTCAGTTAAGTCTTATCATAACTTTTTAAAGGAATGTAAAATGGTAATATGATTATTCCTATTTTAGAGATGAAAAAGTCAAATTTCAGAAGGGTAAGCATTGACCAAGCCTGATTCAAACTCCAGCTTACCCCACTGCCTTTCAGTAATAGCTTCTAAATAGATGGTACTTTCATGTTGATACTTTTTAAATCATAGCTTTATTGACTATAATTCACACGTGATATATAATTCAGCGTGTTTTTTAGTAAATTTGAAATGTTGTCAAACCATCACCACTACCCAATTTCAGAGCATTTTCATCACCTCCAAAAAGAAGTCCTGAACCCATTCTAAGTTGCTCTCCATCACCCTTTCCTCGAGCCCCTGAAATTATTGATCTATTTGCCACCTCTGTGGATTTCTCATGGCAATTCATATAAATAGCATCATACAAAATGTGGTCTTTTGTGACTGGATTCTTTCATTCAGCATATTTTCAAAGTTCATCAATTTGTACCACGTATTAGTACTTCAGTCCTTTTTGTGGCTAAACAATACTCTTGTATGTGGCTATACAACATTTTGTTGATCTGTTCATTAGTTGAAGGTAATTTGGGTTATTGACACTTTTTGGCTATTACAAATAAGGCCTCTATGAACATTTGTGTACAAGTTTTTGTGAGGACATCTGTTTTCACTTCTCTTGGATTCCACTACCTGGGTGTGGAATTGCTGGATCATGCGGTAACCACGTACATAACTTTATCTGATCCTCACTAAATCTTATAAAGCAGGGGGGACGTTAGTGTTTCTTAGTGGACATCTCCAAATCAGGAAATTGAGTCCCAGAATCTTTGTGAACTTGAAAGTCCACATGACTGGTAAGGAGATAGATCCAGATTGTCCAACAACACACTACTGGAAGGAACTGTACCCTCTCTCCCCCTTTAACCTCCTTACTCTGTTCATCTCAGAGCAAGGTGTGGGGATGGTGTCCAGGGCAAGAAAGTGAGACAAACAGGAGCATGTTGAGAGAGGAGCCCAATCACTCACCTTGATGCTCTCATTGATTCGATTTACTATCCAGTTGAAGAGCCGGCTGTAAATGTTCTTAGCCAGAGCGTCCCGAGCATACTGAGCCTGCAGGGTGGGGCCAAGCCAGTTAGCATGGCGGCCACAGGACATATTCACCACGAGCCCCGTCCAGTGTGGCCCCTTACCTGGATAACATTCAGTGCAGTGACCACCTTCTCTTTGGCTGTTTCCATAGTCCTTGAACACAAAGCTCTCTCCAGTTCCCCTGAACTCAAACCTACCATCTCCCCAATCTCCTGAATACCTGGAATCATGAGAAAATACAGTATGGCCTCAGAGGGGGTTTTCTCTCAAGGGAGGAAGGGAGAGCTGATAGGTTTTGCTGAGGAAATCATTGCAGCCAACCCAGAACATGGCCCTAGAGGAATCTCTGGGGGTAGGGGGACAAGAGAAGGGACATCTAGGCACTTTGTGTATTAGCCAATTTAATATGAGAATTTCCTGAAATAGGTATGATTATCCCCATTTTGCAGAAGAATAAACTAAGGCTCTCTCAGAAGCTAAGCAGGGTCAGGCCTGGTTTGTACTGCATGGGAGAATAAACTGAGACTCAGAAATCTCAGACCTAGATCTATCACACTTCAAAACCTTGCTCTAATATGCTTCACGAGAGCTCTCAGTAAGTCTGTTTGGAGGAGTACCCAGGAGTGAGCTGAGTGGGACAGTGTCAGGGTGGAGCCGAACATGCTAGAGATTTGGACTGGAAGAACTGGACTGGAAGGGAGAGATTCAGGGGGCTCGGTGAGGGCTCCAGCAGGGTGGCGCAGACCTGTCCCATCACGAATGCCACTTGCTGGTATCCCATTGGCCTGGAATTCATCAGCCACTTCCATGTTCCCCAGCTTCAGCACAAGGGATATCACCTCTAGCACTTGTCGAATCTCCTTCTCTGAGAACCCGATCACCGTCATTGCACTCTGAGGCAGAGAGCAGAAAGCAGAAGCTGAACAGAGCCTAGACATAAGAGACAACCTACGGGGGCAGTGCCTGGGGCTCAGAGAGTAGGGCAACAACAATGACGGCTGCAACCAAAAAATAGCCAGGTGTTGTGGCGGGCGCCTGTGGTCCCAGCTACTTGGGAGGCTGAGGCAGGAGACTCGCTTGAGCCCAGGAGTTGGAGGTTGCTGTGAGCTGTGCTGCCACGATACTCTGCCCAG
>CAUYQV010154949.1:0-18232 GCA_963574575.1 Galagoides demidoff | reverse complement strand
CTCACAGCAACCTCCAACTCTTGGGCTCAAGTAATCCTCTTGCCTCAGCCTCCTGAGTAACCCAGAAATGTTCTTTCCATGTGATAGCAACAGTTCATTCAAGGAGTAGCAATTGATTCCAGTTTGTGTTTTTTCCAGTATTCAGCAAACCAGCTTCATGGTTTCCCCTCAGAGACATCACCACCAGCAGCAGCTGGCAACTCCTCCTCCAGGTCTGGGTTTCAGCTCCATGGGACCATCCTGTGTGCTTCTAAGTTATAACAATTCCAACCTTTTTCCTGGCTTCCTCCAGCCCTGGAGAAGCACTAGAGACGTCCTGCTGTGACTGTCACGATACTTCAGCATTTTCTTTTTGACTTTTCAATTCTTCACTACCTAATTGACAGTTCTGTATATTAGATTCTCTGTTAAAATAACTGCTGTGGGCTCGGCGCCTATGGCTCAAGTGGCTAAGGTGCCAGCCACATACCCCTAAGGTGGCAGGTTCGAATCCAACCCAGGCCCACCAAAAAACAATGACAGCTGCAACCAAAAAATAGCTGGGCGTTGTGGCGGGCGCCTGTGGTCCCAGCTATTTGGGAGGCAAAGGCAGGAGACTCACTTGACCCCAGGAGTTGGAGGTTGCTGTGAGCTGTGATTCCACAGCACTCTACCCAGGACAACAGTTTGAGGCTCTGTCTCAAAAAAAAATAAATAAAATAAAATAATTGCTGTGGTTTCTGTCTCCTGACTGGACCCTGACTGATGCTCTCACTGAACCCTTAAACCTGAGGCTCAGAGTGAGGCAGTGAGATGTAGGAGCCAGGTCCCCACACCCCTGACTTGCCTCAACTTTAAGAGAAACAACTGCGTTAGCCCATTTTTCATGACTCCCGTGGACTAGAGATGGATGTGCTGTTCACAGGGATATCTAATCAGCAATGGAAAAACTAGGTCAACAGTTAAACCACACAAACAAAAGAGCCACGGCTCCACACACAACTGCCAGCTGGGCAAATGCCAAGACAAAGGGCTGTGGTCTCTTGGCCTTGCCAGGGATGCAGGCTTCCTTGGCCCTTGTGGGAGCCTCTCAAAAAGGAGGGGCTGAATCCCCAAAGTCTCTCCTTCCTGAACTCTTAAGTCTTCCCTCATTCCCTCCAGGACTGAGGAACAGCCAAATGGAACAGGCTGCCCTGTCTGCTACTCTAGAACATTCTGATCAAACATGGAGCCTTTGAGGGCATGCTGCCCTCAGTACACGTCAAAGGCAGTGACGTGAACATTAGATTCATCAGGAAGCTTCTAGAAATACTGGTGCCTGTGCCCCACCCCAGAGATTCTGGTTCTGCCAAGCATGGACAGTTAGTAAAGTTCCCCAGGTGATCCCACTGTGTAGGCAAGGTTGAAATCCATCAAATTATAAGTATTTGAGAGGCCATCAGAATCACCCAGAGGGTATGTTAAACCATCAACTGCTGAACCTCACCCCAAAGTTCTAATTCAGTAGGTCCAGGATGGGGCCTGAGACTGCATTTCTCACAAGTTCCCAGCCAAAGCTCCGGGCCTAGGGACCATACTTTGAGAATTTGTAGGCATGGAGTTGAATAGCCAGGTTCAAATCCAGCTTTGTTATGCAGTTGACCACCTGAAGGAGTTCTGTGAGAGCTGAAAGACATAACTTGGAATAAAGAGTGTCACACAGGCTGGGTGCAATGGCTCACATCTATAACCCTACTACTCTGGGAGGCCGAGGTGGGAGGATCCTTGGAGCTCAGGAGTTCAAGAAAAGCAAGAGCAAGAGTTCAAGAAAAACAAGGGCAAGAGCTGCCTCTACTAAAAACAGAAAACTAGCCAGGTGTCAGAGAGGGCACCTGTAGTCCCAGCTACTCAGGAGGCTGACGCAAGAGGATCTCTTGAGCCCAAAAGTTTGAAGTTGCTGTGAGCTAGGCTGATGCCACAGCATTCTACCCAGGGCAACAGAGTGAGACTCTGTCTTTAAAAAAAAAAAAAAAGCCTCATACAGTGTCTGGTATGTAAGAATGTTCAACAAGCACTGTTACAGCATGTGACTTTGACCAGTGATTTTAGTCAGAATCTCAACTTCATCATTCATAAAATGGGGATAGTGGCGTCTAGCTCAGCCCACCTCACAGGCTCAAAGGAGTTCCCTGGTGTGAAAGTGTTCAGAAAACTATAAAGCTCTGTAAAGGAGTTTTATTATAAAGGTGTTAGGCCGGTGCAGCCCCATCCTGGAGCCAGACCATAGGGCCTTATGCTCTCTTGGGATGTTTGAAATAGCTTATGAGAGGGGGATTCTGATGTCTACTTCCCACAGCCCACATGCATCCCTGCCACCCGTAGGCATTTGGAATGCCAACTTAGCACACCTGCATTGAAGGAGTGGCAAGTTAGTTCTCCAAACATCCAGAGGCAAGTTATGGGAGGATTGCCATCCTCCCAGCCCATCCTCCACCCCACCAATATTTCTGGCACAAAAAGGAACATGATGGAAGGGACCAAAGCTGTGCAGATTCCCTCCACAGGTGCCCTCTCTCTGTGACCCTTTTCCTCCCTTCCATCTGCCCCACTCACCCCCACCACTTGGCTCCAGGGAGGGAAGATGGACAGAAGCTGCATACCCAGGGAAGCCAAGAGGGCAGTGAGCTCATCAACTTGGTTTCGTATCTTTCAGTTCAACTCAGAGACACATATTGCACGCCTGCTAGTTTATAGCTAACAGGCTAGTTAATATTAATACTTTCTGTATTTAACAAAAAACATATCTGGGATCAGCTCCCGTAGCACAGTGAGTAGGCTGCCACCCACATACACCAAGGCTGGCAGGTTCGAGCCTGGCCCAGGCCTACTAAACAACAATGACAACTGCAACCAAAAAAATAGTAGGGCATTGTGGCCGGTGCCTGTAGTCCCAGCTACTTGGGAGGCTAAGGCAAGAGAATGAGCTCTTGGCCAGCTTAAGCCCAGGAGTTTGAGGTTGCTGTGAGCTGTGATGCCACAACACTCTACTGAGGGTGACATAGTGAGACCCTGTCTTAAAAAAATAATAAAATGATAAAAAAAATTTTTAAAGGGCTCAGTGCCTGTAGCTCAGTGGTTAGAGCACTGGCCACATTCACCAGGGCTGGTGGGTTTGAACCAGCCCAGGCCTGCTAAACAACAACAACTGTACCAAAAATAACCAGGCGTGGCGGGCTGAGGAGGCTGAGGCAAGAGAATCGCTTAAGCCCAAGAGTTTGAGGTTGCTGTGAGCTGTGATGCCATAGCACTCTACCGAGGGCGACACAGTAAGACTCTTGTCTCAAAAAAATAAATAAATAAATCAAAATTAAAATTAAAAACAAAATAAAAAAAGGCATATTTGAGAGGAATGCCTTCACAAGGCCTGAACTGAAATGAGTTGAAAATCCTTGACTGTCAGGATATGAGACCTGGGTGGCCCCCCACACTGTTCTTGGGGTAGTGGGGGGCAATTTGGTTTGACTTAACTCAGAGGTGGTTTGGCAGAGCAGGTCCAAAACCTAAAAATGTGTTTTGACCCAGGACTTCAGGTTTAGGGATCTGTCCTAAGGAAATATCACAAAATGATCAGCCTTGTTTAAGTCTTGGCTTCAGTGGTGAGCAACTTTGGGTAAATTATAGTCCCATCCCTAAAATGGGACTTAATAACATCCCACCACACAGAGTTGAGGAAGAAATAAGACAATGCCTGTTTATGAGGCGCCTGGCACAGAGTACATGCTCAGTAATGTAAGCATCTTGGTTTAGGTTCCCCTGAGGTGCAGACCCCAATATGAGGATTTGGAAGGTGAGCCCAGGAAGCATGGGTGGTGAGGTGGGGAAGTGAGACCTGGAGGGAAGGAAGCCCAGGCAGGGTGCAATTATCCATCCAGAGCCAGCCACCTGCTCAGGAAAATGCCTGGAAGCAGAGCCAGAAAGGCGAGTGGTCCTTAGGTATCTCTAGTCTTTTAAGTCTTATTTGAAAATGTCCAGGATTGCCTGTCTCCAGAGTTCTTTTACATGAGAGAAAATCAGCATTTCTCTGGTTTAAGCTACTTGTTTTTCCTTTCCGTTACATGTGGCTAAATTTAATCCTTACCTGATTCTGGGGGCCAGTGGCTGTCCCAGCAGGAGGTTGTCTGAGGGACCAATTTGGAGACCCAATGTAACAGTTCAGGGCTCTGGTGCCAACATCACACCAAAGAAATTATCTCACCAAGAGACCCTACTCGGCTTGGCGCCTGTGGTTCAAGTGGCTAAGGCGCCAGCCACTTACACCCAAGGTGGTAGGTTCGAATCCAGCCCTGGCCCACCAAACAACAATGACAGCTGCAACCAAAAAATGGCCATGCGTTGTGGCAGGTACCTGTGGTCCCAGCTACTTGGGAGGCGGAGGCAGGAGACTTGCCTGAGCCCAGGAATTGGAGGTTGCTGTGAGCTGTGATGCTACGGCACTCTACCCAGGGGGACAGCTTAAGGTTCTGTCTCAAAAAACAAACAAACAAAAAAAGAGACCCTACTCACCATCTTGGAGCTTAATTATGATATGTATAAAGTCTTCCTAGGTACGGGTTCTTCCCTTTTGCCCAAACGCCCAGGTATCTGTCACTACCCCACTGTGCTCAGAGCACTATGGCACATCCCCAAGCATGCACTCCATGCCTCCAACCCTTCTCTCCTTCAAAACTTATCTGTTCAGTGTGCCCTTCTCTTTGGCCTCCGCTCTGTTAGGCAACAGCCAGCACAGCTGACAAGTGAATTGGTGTTAGTGGGTTAATGTGTCACCCTCACGAGTAACAGATGTGCATTTTTGACAGGGGCCTTCTGGAAACAAGGCCTTATGCCCAGAGCTGAATGACGTAAAAATCACCAAAAAACAAGAGGCCACCCTGGTGCTGGTCTGGTCTCACTTCCTCTGTTCCACTCCCATTTCCTCCTGCATCCCATCCCCTCCCTTGGCACAGCTGGCCATGGCCACAGTTCCCAACTCAGCAAATGCCAAGTCCCCACCCTCCTCCACCATACTGGCCAAGCTGCCATACTGAAAGTGAAAGGAGGAGTTGGAACAGAAAGAAAAATAATAAAACCACTGAAAGAGAAGCAACAGCTGGCAGAATATTGGAAAAAGTCCCAGGCGGGAATCCCCAGCCCTTAAGGACTATGCCAGGCTGAAGAAGTTCTAAAGAACCTTGAAATTCATTCTTGACATTCCCAGCTCATTCCAGCACCTGACCCCTTATCCCTGCCCTCCCCCAAAGGGAGGTATGTGCATAAAGTTGGAAGTGAACTTTGAGGTTCAGAGCAGAGATAGGCTGAGCAACAAAGAGCAGGGCTAAAGGTGACACAGGGAGATGGGACCCTGGTGGATGAGTCACACAGTGCCTGAGGGTCCAGGCCCTTCTGGGCTTTCGGGGAGACAGGGCCTTTCCCTGAGGCAGTGCACAGGGAGAAAGAGGCTTGGCAGAGCCGGCTAATGGCACATACGCAGCTGTGGGGAGGGCCACATTAAGAGGCTGGACTGGCAGCAGCTGGGTGGTGGCAGCCAAAAAATAGAGTTGGCTGCTCTTACCTAAGCCAGAGTGAGAGTCTATATCCGTATGTTCAGGAAACATAGATGAAAACTAGCCGAGGTTGGAACAGGGATTGGCTTACACTTCTGGGAGACTGGGGCAGGCATGGCAGAGGTCGGCAGGCAAGGAGACAAGAACCGTGGTGCCACCTGTATAAAAGCACAGCTCTGGTTGCTCAAGAGGCCTTCAGGCTGGTCACTAGTGGGGGCTGGTGCCACAATTTCTCAGGAAGAAATATGAAGGGTCCTAAAGGCAGAGAAGGGGAGAGGGACCAGGAGGGGATGGAGGAGGGAATGGAAGTGGGTCTGAGATTCACCTGAACACCAAATTTGGAGAGAAGGTCCGAAGCTAGACATTGTGCAAAGCATCATTGATCATCTGGCTGAGTTTGGGAGCCCCTGGAAAGGGGAGCCCCTCCTTCCTCATGAATTGCAATTAATGACAATAAAAAGAATAATCCACAGTGAACCTGGTTATCAGTACTCTTTGACTGAGGACAGAATAATTTCTGCCAAGTTCACTAATTCCAGGTAAGGTACAGCCTGAGGACTGTTCCAAGACCTATTTACTGCTCTTTCTCTGTCTTCACTCCTCTTCCTCTCCTCAGTGAGGCTCCATGTCCCTCTAATCACCTGTCCCCCCATCCATTCCAAACACCACCCCAGATTAACCTTCTAAAACCCCTAGTTCCCCCCACCCCCAGGCTGGCATTCACCCTCTCCACACCCACCCATGGTAACCCAGCCAACAGAATTTTTGGCCACTTTTTTTTTTTTTTGCAGTTTTTGCCCGGGGCTGGGTTTGAACCTGCCATCTCCAGCACATGGGGCCTGCACCCTACTCCTTTGAGCCACAGGCACCACCGACCTTTGGCTACTTTTTTACTGAGGGTTGTGGAGTAGGGACAGATAGTCAGACCATAGGCTCTGGGTTTGAATTCTGCCCATCCATCTAGTGTCTTCATTTCCTCATCTGTGAAATAGAGGTAATAATGATACTATTTCATGTGGGTGTCTTTAGCATTAAATGAGTAAAACATAGACACTTAAAATAGTGCTTGGCATGTCATGAGCTCTCATTTATATGGTTGTTATTCACTGAAATGTCTGTAACTGATGGTGGTTCACCAACTCTCCACATGCTAGAAGTGTCTAGCACATAGTAGCTGCTTAATTAGTATGTGTTCACATGTTCTATTCCGTTGGACTATCTGTCTTTCCCATAACAGACTTTATACATTGCTACCTCTATGCCTTTGCTCATTCACGCTCTTCCCACCTCTCAAAGGACCCTTATCCCATCTAACATAATTCCCACCTTTACTTAAAACTTGGCAGCTCCAGACTCCCCCCTACCCACCCCAGACTCCCCTCCTGGACTCAGAACCTGCACAAAACAAGCACTCAGTAAAGGCTCAGGGGTTTGTGGCTTTTTTGTTTTTAATGCTTTGGCTCCAAAACAGAGTTTCTTTTCTTGGCACTTAGTGCTCCCCGCCTCTGGGGTGGCCTCTGCAAAGTGCAGCACCCTAGCTACTATATATGTCCTTTATCTTGTGGCTTTGACATTCAGAAAGGGCTTCCCAGGTAAAGCCATCCAAATAACTAGACATACCTAGACATGTGGTCTCCAAGCCACATTTTCTGGGCTTCTTTAATTGGTGAGTTGAGAGACATGGCATCTGTTTGCCCAAGAAACATGAGCCAGGCCGCTCCTCATCAACGGGCTGCTTTCTGCCCTGGACAGGACAACAGCTGCCTAAAACTTGGCTATTTATGTACTAAAAAAAGAAATTCCATGGCGACCAGTTGACTCAAGCCAGCTCCCAATGTGAGGCAGTAGTTTCAAAGTAATCCCCAATGACACCAAAAGCTCTCCACCCAGTCCTCAAAGAAAGAGTGAAACTTGAGCCTACAGTATGCATGAGCCAATATTCAGACATCCTGGAAAACAGCAGTGTCAGAAGCAGGAGGTAGATCTAGAAGGTCAGCGTTTTGACAGCCCCCTCCAGGCAGCGGATGGGGCCCTCACCACCTCCTAAGAAAGCCCAGTCCACCAGTAGGAAAGTCCTCCCTGAAAGCCAAGTGTGAGCAGAGGACAAGAGACTGACCTTTCTGAGTGGCAGCTGTGGGACACACTCTACACAGGCCTCTCTGCCCACCATACACAGACTAGGCCATACCACACCCTGCTCATGGACCTGGCCTCCTTCAAGAACACTATATACAAAGTTGTTTTTGTTTGTTTTATGAGAAAGAGTCTATGTCACCCTCGGTAGTGCTGTGGCATCACAGCTCACAGATACCTCAAACTCTTGGGCTTAAGCAAGTCTCTTGCCTCAGCCTTCCAAGTAGCTGGGACTATAGGTGCCCACCACAACACCTTGCTATTATTTTGTTGCAGTTTGGCCAGGGCCAGGTTCAAACCAGCCACCCTTGGTACATGGGGCCAGTGCCCTACTCACTGAGCCACAGGTGTCACCCAAAATAACTCGGATGAATTATTTTTTATTTTTTTGAGACAGAGTCTCAAGCTGTTGCCCTGGGTAGTGTGCCATAGCATCACAGCTCACAGCTACCTCAAACTCTTGGGCTTAAGTGATTCTCTTGCCTTAGCTTCCCAAGGAGCTGGGACTACAGGTGCCTGCCACAGCACCCAGCTATTTTTTGGTTGTCACTGCTGCTTAGCAGACCTAGGCCAGGTTCGAACCCACCAGCCTAGGTGTATATGGCCAGTGCCCTTGAGGACTGAGCTACCGACGCCACCCAGTAATTTTTTTGTTGTAGTTGTTTAGCAGGTCCGGGCTGGGTTTGAACCCACCAGCACTGGTGTATGTGGCCAGTGCCCTAACCATTGAACTATAGGCACCAAGCCTACAAAGCCTTCTTTATCCTCACAGCCAAGGAGGTAGGCTCCCGTACCTTTGTCACTTTACAGGTGGGGGAACTGAGATGCAGAAAGACTCCTGCCACTACCACTTGAAAATGGCTGGGCTGATGGAAGCCAGCTCTGCTGGGCCGAGGGTTGGGGCTAAGTGGATTTTGTGTGGGCTCTTCTCTTCCCATCAGGTGGACCCCCACCGCCTCCTCGGCAACTCTCAGCCATGCTTGCACCTCCCAGGAGCTGCTATCTGCATGAACTTTGAACTCTGCTCCCACTGACCCAGAAGGGCTCACTGATAAGGAGGACATTGCCCAGGTTTATAGTTTCCTCCCAGCCTTTCTGGCGACACCTGAGCCTGCTGCTTCCCCTTCCTACTACCCTCCACACACTCACACTCACGCCGGCACGCCCCACCCTGCCAGTCACACTACAGTCACACACATACGTGATCACATTCACGCACACACACGCATGAGCAGACACACGGTCACTCACCTCTGATGGTAAACGGGTGAGGACAGGCATGGGGATTTACTGTGTAGAAAATCACATCTGTCTTCCCTTGTCATTCTTCGCAAGCCCCTGGCATTATCGGGCTTCTGTCTCATACTATGTTTAATAAATGAGCTGTTCTTGAAGGACACCCCCCTCAAACCCACCCCCTTGCTTCCCATGTCTACAGGCAAACCGAGACAGGCTTAGGCCTGGAACCTGTTTTCTTCCTCATGCCGCCACCTTGTGACCTGAGCCCAGAACTGCGGGCTGTGTCCAGGGGTTTACCACTTCCCAAGAAGGTTCTGGAAGCCAGCTGGGCTGTTAAGGGAGGTCAGCATCCAACTGCCCTTCTTCTACAAAGGGGCAAACTGAGTGAGGAGCCCCTCTTCCTTCACCACTGGGAGCTCTGACCCGTGTTTCACAGGTACACTCTGCTGGCATGGGAGATGGTTGGGACCCTCATGGTGGACAAGGTTTACAGCCATCGTACAATAACAGGATTACTTTACTATGTCTGTAGTTTCTTGACATTCTAATATTGGATTTGGCTAGTCTTGGTGAGGTGTGACAGCAGGTGACTGCAACCTCTGACTATCCTGGCACTGCCCTTCACTTCTTCCCTAAGGCTTTGGAGGGTCTGTGGCCTTTGGCTTGTAGTTTGAGCACGTGGAAGCGGCTATGACGGACCTGGGACACTCTTCCTCTGCTTCGATGAGGCAGCCTAGGATGTGTCCTCACCTTTCCTCCTTGAGCCTAGCACCAACATATTTCAGGCAGAGTGATTTCATCATCTCATTTTTATTCAATTTTATTTTTAGTCCTCAGGATCAGTAGGATGAGTTAGCCCTATTCCCAGGTGGTGGCTTGCTCTCGTCACTGGTACTGCCTAGTATTTCTCTTGATTCGTGGCTACTTCCACTCCCCTGCACCATGGGAGGTCATCCTGGCATATCTTTATGTGCAGTGTTTTGTAGGCATGGAATACCACAGTATTGCATGGTGTTGTTTTATTTCAGTACCATTTGTGACACTCTGGATGTATTATTTAATGTGTTTGGAACAGGGTTAATGGATAAAACATGTTGGAGTGTGGTAGTCCCTTAAGAGTTCATTGAGACTCTGCATTAATAATCCTGAAAGTGAGTGAACTTCTTTCCCTGAGTTGTATTTCCTAGAACATAAACTCAGGATTGTGGACCATGGACAACCTGTCCTGAGGCCTGGGTCCTCACCTCAGCTCTGCTAGACTTATCAGGACCTGTCAGATCTTTTGCCCTCTGACCCCTTGGGTCCTCATCCAGATTAAACTAAGGCCTGTCCAGGGTCCTGCCTACCTTGAATTGTCTGTGACATTCATAAAGCTGTTGGATAGGATTCACCAGCCCTAGAATTCTTTAATGTACCTAATGAGTTCTTAATGAACACCTACTCTGAAAGCCAGACTTCTGGGTTCCAATCCTAGCTTCCCCACTTACTGCTATACACTGAGCAAGTTCCTTAGCCCTTCTGTGTCTGTTTCCTAAAATGAGGATAGTAACAGCATCTACTCTCTGAGAACTGTGAAGATTAAATGGATTAATACAGTTCAGCAATGCCTTGCTCAGTGCCCAGTAAAGTTTATTATGGCTTTTTTTCATTTGATCCTATAATAGCCTCATGAAGTAGTATAATTACTTTCATTTTATACAAGGCTCAAGGAGCAAAGTATTAAAAAATAACTTGTCCAGGCTTGCATAATGGTACTGCCAAGAGCCAAATCTAGGTCTCCAGACTCTGAGATGGCCACAAGACCTCAATCCCAATGTGCTGCCTGAAATGTGCAAAGTTTTCTTGATGCTGATCTGAACAACGAGCGATAAGCTAAAGGCGCTGGAGACAATGCCTGGCCCATGGTCTTCAGTCATCATTGGCATCCTTCTCCTATACTGTGACCTTAACACCCACTGGCCCTTTCTGAAAAAAGCACCTGCCTTCTCCAGGGGTTCATGGGTGTCCGTGTTCACTAAGCAGCCTCTGAACCATTGTGAACCCTGATGCTAGGCATATGCATGGCAGAGAAGTCTGCCTGCCTGTTTGGGGTCTAGTCCAAGCTATAGCAATCCCTCACTCTGGTGTCTTATTCTCATCCTCTAAGCTTTGGTTCCCACATCTGTACAATGGACATAGGATAGTAAGAGTTCCATGAGGATTAAATAAATTTTAAGAGAATATCCTAATATTTTGATCAAATACTAACATTTGCCTGATCCCTGAAAAACAAAAAAACCTATCCTTAGATGACTTGCACCCATTGCGTGTACCTAATATTTTCCTTTCCCCTCCAGGAAGATGATCTACTGGACCTGCCGTACTCACAACAGCCCTATTTTCTGGAGTAGCTGCATCCCAGAATGTTGGTGCTGAAAAAGACCTTGAGGGCCATGTTGAGAAACTCGTCTCCTATAAAGGGCTGCCCCCGCCTGAAGCAGAGCTTGACGCTTGGTCATTGCTCCATTCACTCTAGGGTGCAACATGCTGGGGGGTGCTCATCACACCATCACCCTTTAGCCCCAACTGTCCCCCTTCTTCAAAGGGGCAAACTAAGTGAAGATCCATCTTCCTTCACTTGGCCCCCTGGATGACCAGGGGATCTGACTGCTGTGTTGGCACACATGGTGGGTAGGAATGCCACCTGAACCAATGTACAGCAACCTCCTATGGGGAGTCAAATCACAAGAGATTACTTACAATTATTACACAATTATGGTTTATTGGCTGAGATCTTCATCTTCTTGGCAATCTGTAGAATTTGGAAACAATTTGCCTGCAATCTACTTGACCGCACCCACTTCAATACATAAGTTTAACATAGTAGTGTACTTTAGTCATTGATTGAAATGTGTATGTTTCTTTCTCTTTAGAAAACAATGGAAATATTTGCTGGGAACCCTAACACAGCTGGTTAGAAAACAGGAAAGACCAGAAGAAAGCAAAAACAGAGTAAAGAGCACCTTTTAATGTGAGGGAAAAGCCCAGAATGAAAACACATGCTTGGCAGGCCTGAGGACGGGGCAAGCTCAGTATCCCTGGGGGAGCAAAACTGAGAAGCCTAAAGACCCCACCAAGTCAGGCTGTTTATTCACAAACTGTCCATTCCCAAGACTTTAGAACATGGCAGGCCACAAAGCAGGAGTTTGTCTTCTTTGCTTTGAGTAGTAGTTAACTACCTCAAGGGCAATCCCACATCAGGGGCTGTTCAGGGGCAGGTACCTGAGACCCACCTGTGTACAATGCCTCTGAGACCCTTTATGGTCCTGACACTTAGAACTACAGGCTTGGACTCAGCAGTTGGGGGTTGTAGACACAGCTTAACCTTCCTGCTATCTTCATGACCTTGGAGAAGGCACACTTCCTCTTACCGGAATTCAGTTTCCTCATTTGCAAAGTGGGGCCATATCACCTCTAAATGTAAATGAAGAAACTTCCCATTCGAACCACACCAAATAAAACAGGCTAGAAAAACCAGAAGCTACTGGGTCACTTTCTTCCTTTTTTGTGTACATGTGCTCATCTTCCTACCATGGTCATGGGTTACCTTTGAATTAAAAGTGAGTAATCAAAGGTAGTGGGGTAGAGCTGACCATGTGAAGGGAAAGGCTGAGCACGGCGACTTCCAGGGCCTCTTCAGGGCCAGGCACAATTGGTGCTTCACCTGTGTTACCTCACTCAGCCCTTCGTCCCAACAATCCTGGAAGGGCAGCAGCTTGGGCTCCCTCTTCACAGCTGGGGAGACTGAAGTTCCTATCATGAAAGTCCACAGTGACGTGCCAGGAAGAGGTATAGAAACGTATGGTAGGTAGTATTACCAAGGTCAGCATCCCAACCCCTGGGAGAGCAGAACATTCTCCCTCTCCTGAAACATTACCAGAGCCTCTGAGAAAATCCTTCCCCATCAGAGCAATACTCCAGGAACCAGTTTCCAGAGGACTTGCTACGGGTTAAGATCAAGTGAATTCATTATTAAATGGCAGCACCGTGTTCCACCAGAAAGGCTTCAGTGTTAAGAACTTACTTTGAAAACATGTTTCTGCACAAAAACAGTTTGCACATCATATTCTCCCACTCAATACAACTAATTCTCTAAGCAAAAATGCTGATTATACTGTGGTAAGAAACATCTAATAAAAATTTAACGTAGGCCAGGTACGGTGGCTCACGCCTGTAATCTTAGCACTTGGGATGCCAAGGGGGGTGGTTTCCCTGAACTCTCAGGTTTGAGACCAGCCTGAGCCAGAGGAAGACCTCGTCTCTGAAATAGCTGGGCGTTGTAGCAGGCGCCTGTAGTTGCTTGAGACCAAGAGTTTTTGGTTGCTGGGCGAGGTGGCTCATGCCTGTAATCCTAGCACTCTGGGAGGCCGAGGCAGGTGGACTGCTTGAGCTCATCAGTTCAAAACCAGCCTGAGCAAAAGCAAGATCCCGTCTATTAAAAAAATAGAAAAAGTGAGACAAAAGGATAGCTTGAGCCCCAAAGTTGGAAGCTTCTGTGAGCTATGATACAACGCACTCTACCCAGGGCAAGAGCTTGAGACAAAAAGAGTTTGAGGTTGCTATGAGCCTATGACATCATAGCACTCTACCAAGGATGACCAAATGACACTCTATCTCAAAAAAAAAAAAAAAAATTAACAAATGCTTTTTCTCAAAAAAAGAAAAAAGAGCAAGTTAAATTTCTTTAAAAGTCCTAATTTTAAAAAGTAAAAAGTTCTAAGTCTAAAAGTTAAAATTTCTAGGCCAGGCATGGTGGCTCACACCTATAATCCTAGCACTCTGGTTGGCTGAGGAGGTGCTTGAGCTCAGTTGTTTGAGACCAGCCTGAGCCAGAGTGAGACCTCATCTCTAATAAAATAAGCCAGGTGTTTGTTGTGGTGGGCACCTGTAGTCCTGGCTACTGGGGAGGCTGAAGCAAGAATTTGAGGTTGCTGTAAGCTGTGACACCACAGCACTCTACTGAGAGTAACAAAGTGAAACTCTGTCTCCAAAAAAAAAAAAAAAGCCAGTGTCTGTAGGCCCAGCTGAGTAGAGGCAAGGGAATAGCTTGAGTCTAAGGATTTGAGGTTGCTGTGAGCTAGGACACCACAGCACTCTACCCAGGAAGACAAAGTGAGACTCTGTCTCAAAAAAAAAAAAGGTAAATTTCTAAAAGCCATTTATAAGCAGATTTTTTTTCTTTCAAAAAGCAGATGCCAATAAATAGCATTTTACCCTAGGGGTGGGTAGTCCACCTGTTCTCTTATGCCCTGAGCCACCACCTGTTGCCAATGTCTGCAGTCAACAAGGCCAGCCCTAGTAACACAGCACCCCACCCCACACTGTTGCCCCACCCTGATACTGAAACTGCTGCTGATGGGGCAACACTAAACCACCCAGAGGAATGGAACAGACAAGTCCCTCTGCAGCCTAGAAAACTCTCAGAAGAGCCGATGCAATTCCCACACTCACAAGTGTCTTGCCTGTTGCTCAAGAGTTCCACTCTGGTCACAGTGTGGGAGGAATAAAAAAGAGCAGAGGATCAGGGGACAGCCTTTGGGACTGGCTTGAAAACAAACCACAAGGTGAATCAGACCTGCCTTGATTCCTGGAGCCAAATACTGTTTGCCATCTGTCTGAGGCTTTATCTACTGGGAGATGGGCAAGAGGCCAGGACGTTTTCAAGGTAAGAGGTTCAAGAGCCAGGCTACACAGCACACTGCCACTTTCACACCAGATGCTGTGCCTGGTCACCTAGAAAGCCCACTAAACTGAGAGTCAGGAGGCTGAACACCTGGAGATGGCCCCAGCTGGGCTTCATGAGTCTGAGCCACACGCTCCACCTCCCTGGGCCTCAGGTTCTTTATCTGTAGTGTGAAGGAATGGGCAACATAAGGATTCTTATAGCATGGCTATAGAGGTCTCACAGACATTTAGATTGAGTTAAAAATGTCTAAAAATTTTTTTGAAGTATTTTTTATGCATAAAACTTCCACCAAATGTGTATTAACATACCAAAGTGATATTGTTATTTGTGCCTCTAAGTTGTGTGGGGCGGACCCTCCTATGCTGTCACCTCTAGGATTGCAAAATAAGGTGTTAGAAAATGTTAACCATTTGCATTTATTTCTCTGTATAATCAAAACACAATAATAAATTGGGCTCTGTGGTTATCTAAGACTGCATTCACCAAGCTAACATTTTTCCTATCTTTCTAAGCCAATATTATCTATTAGAAGTTATACTTTTTACACCTATATAATTTTCTTGTTTTCTTCAGACAGTCTCACTTTGTCACCCCTAGTAGAGTCTCACAGCGTCACAGCTCACAGCAACCTCAGACTCTTGGGCTCAAGTGAGTTGCCTCAGCCTCCCAAGTAGCTGGGACTACAGGTGCCTGCCACAATGCCCAGCTATTTTTAAAAATGAGGTCTTGCTCTGGCTCAGGCTGGTCTTGAACCCATGAGCTCAGGCAATCGACCCACCTTGGCCTCCAAGAAGCTATACCACTTCAAACCATTTTATATATTCTATATGTTTATTGGTACAATTTCACTCCCCAAAGTTTGGTTACATTAAAATTTGAAAATCACCCTCTTGGCCGGACAAGGTGGTGCAACCTATAAACCTAGCACTTGGGAGGGGGAGGTGGGTGGATTCCTTGAGCTCACAGGTTCGAGACCAGCTTGAGTCAAAGCGAGCCCTTGTCTCAAAAAATAGCATTGTGGTGGGCACCTGTAGACCCACCTACTCGGGAGGCTGAGGCAAGAGAATAGCTTGAGCCCAAGAGTTTGAGGTTGCTATGAGCTGTAATGCCACAGCACTTTACCGAGGGTGACAAAGTGAGACTCTGTCGTCTCAAAAAAAAGGAAGAAAATCACCATCTCTAATTATCTCTAAGGTCCCCTGTAGCGCTCTGATGTTCTACCATTCTAGGTTCCAAACAAATTCATAGCGTTTTTAATTTGTCCACATGGAAACTTTTAGTTTCCTGCCTTTGTCCCTTTATGTACTTGGCTCTTTTTCTTTATATAGCCAATTTTCTGTCCAAATCCTACTCTTTCCACACAAAACATTTAGCATGGATCTTAGACAAAGCCTTGGTTCTAAATGGGATAACAGAACCTTCCTCAAGTGGTAAGGTTTAAATGTACTGGTGGTTTACATATATGATTAGCAAGAAGGGAGCACATAGAACTCAAGGAACGGTAATTATCACTAACAAAAAATAACAAGTATATTATTATTGCCCTGGTGGAAAAGTCTTTGAAGTCAAAGACAATTCAATCCTAAGGAGATACGTAACCTCACACAAATGTGCACAGTGGTTCTCAAAGGGGTAGGCAGTACTGCCTCCTAGTGGGTGGCTGGGCAATTAATTTTTTTCTTTAAATGATCGTCACACTGGCTTTAGGGAAAGAAGACAGATATTAAATGTCTGAAACATAAAAATTGCCCACTGCAGACATAAAACACACAAAGTGCTTTAAGGTGTTTTTTTTTTTTGTTTGTTTGTTTTGAGACAAGAGTCTCACTCTGTTGTTCCAGGATAAGAGTGCCCCAGCATCACCATAGCTCACAGCAACCTCAAACTCTCCGGCTCCTCAGCCTCCTCCCCAGTACTGGCAACTACAGGCACCACAATGCTTGGCTAATTTTTCTATTTTTAGTAGAGATAGAGTTTCACTCTCACTCGATGTGGTCTCAAATTCTTGAGCTCAAGCAATCCACATGCCTTGGTCTCCCAGAGTGCTAGGATTATAGGCATGAGCCACGTGCCTAGCCAAGTGCTTTAAGTTTTACAAAAGCCAGGCAACTTACAATAAGTCCATTATGAAGAGAGAATGTAAAAGGAACACATTCGTCTAGTAAAACACTGAGTAATTATACTGAATTATGACATTCTAGTTTTCCTAAAATACACTTGAACCGTTTTGTGCAAAGATATTACAGGTTCAGACTACTGTATTTAAAGCCAAGTCAATTTTTTTTGTTTCCCAGTGCATGTAAAAGATGTTTATACTGTACTATATTAAGTGTAAAGTATTATCTATTTTAAAAGTATATACCTTTATTTAAAAAACACTTTGTTTAAAACTGCTAAGGATCATCCAAACAAACCTGCAGTGACCTGTAATCTTTTTGATGGCGGAGGGTCTTCATCAATATTAATGGCTACTGACTAGTGACTCACCAGGGTAGGGGTGGTTTCTAAAGTTTGTGAATTCCTTAGGTTTGCCATACTGACTTGTCTGTTGATTAAAGATTTCTCTGTAGCACACAATGCTGTCTGACAGCACCTTACCCATAGTATAACTACTTCTTTTTTTTTTTTTACAGACAGAGTCTCATTTTGTTGCCCTCAGTAGAGTGCTGTGGCATCACAGCTCACAGTAACCTCCACCTCTTGGGTTTAGGTGATTCTCTTACCTTAGCCTCCTGAGTAACTGGGCCTACAGGCGCCCACCACAACGCCTGGCTATTTTTTGTTGTAGTTTGGCCAGGACCATGTTTGAACCTGCCACCCTTGGTATATGGGGCCAGCGCCCTACTCACTGAGGCACAGGCACCGCCCATAACTTCTTTCAATGTTTATAATCAATCCTCTGAAATCCTGTGATCACTTATCCAGTAAGTTTATGGGGTATTCTAAATCTTTTGTCACCCCAAAAAAGATTTTTCAAAAGAAAGGAAAAGGGTGGCACCTGTGGCTCAGTGGGTAGGGTGCTGGCCCCATATACCAAGCGTGGTAGGTTCAAACCTGGCCCCAGCAACAAAAAAATAGCTGGGCATTGTGGCAGGAGCCTATAGTCCCAGCTACTCGGGAGGCTGAGGCAAAAGAATCGCCTAAGCCTGGGAGTTGGAGGTTGCTGTGAGCTGTGACTCCACAGTACTCTACCAAGGGTGAGAGAAACTGTCTCTTTAGAAAAAAAAAAAAAAGGAAAAATAAGTTTACTTGAGGACATTAATTGAATGATTACATGTAGAACAGTTAACCCCCATCTGTTTTTTTAAATGAATATAATTTTTTTATTTGCTTATGTTTGCAAAAGAAACATAAATGTTTAAACATAGTAATACCACCTTACTGAGATAATGCATTTGGAGTAATATGACAGTAGCACAAATACCAGGAAATACAACTCAACTTTTATAGTGTTTGCATTTTATATTAAGAGTACACTATGGCTCGGCGCCTGTGGCTCAATCAGCTAAGGCGCCAGCCACGTACACCTAAGGTGGCGGGTTCGAATCTCCAGCCCAGGCCCACCAAACAACAATGA
>CAUYQV010154948.1:0-13009 GCA_963574575.1 Galagoides demidoff | reverse complement strand
CATGTGAACATGAAGAACACAAAGTCTCCATCCTTCTTAATGGCTGCATAGTATTCCATGGTGTACATATACCACTGTTTGTTGATCCATTCATGGATCAATGGGCACTTGGGCTTCCATGACCTGGCAATTATGAATTGGGCTGCAATAAACATTCTGATACAAATATCTTTGTTGTAATGCGATTTTTGGTCATCTGGGAATATACCTAATAAAGGAATTGCAGGGTCAAATGGCAGGTCTATTTTTAGTTCTCCAAGTGTTCTCCAGATGTCTTTCCAAAAGGAACATATTAGTTTACATTCCCACCAGCAGTGTAGGAATGTTCCCTTTTCTCCACATCCACACCAGCATCTCTGGTTTTGGGATTTAGTGATATGGGCAAATCTCACTGGAGTTAGATGATATCTCAAAGTACACCTGTGCTTCTTGAACACCTACCATGTTTATGGACTGTCCTTGGGTCCAACAGGGCACACCAAGGAAGCCTAAGACAGCCTCTGCCATCCAATGCTAATAATCTAGCTGGGTGTCCTCAAACAATTAACACCATTAGAGGAATCTGAAATAATGATACATCTTCCCCTAAAGGAATAAATCAAATAGGAGTTCTTGTTATCGTGGCAGAATGATGAAAACTACGGTATTGTGGACTATAACGGAAGTTTCCCAGAGCCCTGCTACACATACCACATGTGTTTACATACTACTGGCCCACTGCCTTGTCAAGCAGTTGGAGGTTTTTTGTTTTTTGGTTTTTTGATCCCTGACAAGGATTACAGGGTATCTGTTTTTCTGGTGTAGACAGTGTTGTGAAAGAAGATAAGTGACTTGAGCCAAGTTAGAAAAACAAAGCAAAATGTCAAAATATCTTCTGTTTTGTCTTGTCTGTTTGAGGAGAGGAACATCTGGAGGCTGTGCTTTGACGGGTCCACCCTGCAACCTTTCCTTCCCCTTTCCTGCTCACATAAGAATCAGAGCAAAACCAATTAAACGGGGCCCCCACTCGGAGAGGAAGTGTATTCCGAGAAAATGGTTCTTCTGGCTCCCCTTTCCTTTTCACTGAGGAAAGTAATCATCCCAGTTCAAGAAGCCAAGGATAATTTCGTTCATCAATTGTATGCTTTGACCACATGGTTTTTAGCACAAATTAAGGATGGGATTTCATTTCCATTCTCTTTCCTTTGAATTGGATTCTTTTAAAAGAGGAATGTTTTCCTTGAAGCATTTAGTATTTGCAGCCTAAACATGTTCTGCTCATTGCTGTCTACAGGGCTGCCTTTTGGATATAAATGTGCCTAATAGATCACAGTTTGAGGCTTAAAATGTCCATGTTTAACCCAAAATGTTTATTTCCTTTCTCCTTCTGCAGACAGTATAGTCAATTTCTTTTCCAACCCTTTTTATCTCAAAGAAAACAAGCTTTATCATTTGAAAGTATATCTCGTGCCATAAAACCAGGTCAATATTAAGAGAAGAGTGTAATCACACAGATCAGTATCAGAGACGAAATGCAGGATTCAGAGCCGAGAAAGATGAGACAGCAGTAACCACAGCGATTAATTGCAAAGAGCAGAGAAAATAGAGCACAGCTTTAGCATGGAGAGATCTTATTTATTGTGACCCTCGTGCCTGTGCCTTGGGACTGGGAACCCTCCAGGCAGGCGAAGACAGACTGCGACTGTCCACCTCAGCTGCTGTGGTTAGGGTTCAGTGTCAGGTTCTGGGTATAATCAATCTCCGACCTATTTACTGTGTAGTGACAGATGTTCTCAGCCCTGAACACACCCAGCCTTCCTCAGACCTCCTGGTTCTCATGGTCCATGCTCCTCTTGCTGCCTGTGCACTTCCTTCACGTCACCCCTGCCCTTCCCCTCTGTCCCTACTCATCTGTGCCTGCCAACAGCGTGTCCTCCCTTTCCTCTGCTCAGGCAGAACCCCTTTGAGATGTCTTCTCACACCTGCCCCAACACCCGTACCAGGCAGCCTGAAGCACACTCTTTACCAACGGAGACTCACACCATCAGTCCGGGTTGTCAAGGGGAACTGGAACGACACCGCCCGTCTTTCTAGGCCGTCAGCTGGAAGACAGGGGAGCACGGGACTTCTTTGTCTGCATAATCATATGCGCCAACCCCTTATAATCAATCCCTTTCTATATGTTTTTATTTTTATTTATTTATTTTTTTGAGACAGAGTCTCAAGCTGTCACCCTGGGGAGAGTGCTATGGCATCATAGCTGACAGCAACCTCAAACTCCTGGGCTTAAGTGATTCTTTTGCCTCAGCCTCCCACGTAGCTGGGACTACAGGTGCCTGCCACAATGCCCAGCTATTTTTTGGTTGCAATTTTGTTGATGTTTGGCAGGCTTGGGCTGGATTTGAACCCGCCAGCTCCGGTGTATGTCGCTGGTGCTCTAGCCACTGAGCTACAGGTGCTAAGCCCGTTTCTATCTTTTTTTTTTTTTTTTTTGAGACAGAGCCTCAAGCTGTCACTCTGGGTAGAGTGCTGTGGCCTCACAGCTCACAGTAACCTCCAACTCCTGGGCTCAACCAATTCTCCTGCCTCCACCCCCCTAGTAGCTGGAATTACAGGCACCCACCACAACGGTTGGCTATTTATTTTTTGGTTGCAGCCATCATTGTTGTTTGGCGGCCCGGGCTGGATTTGAACCCCTCAGCTAAGGTGTATGTGGCTGGTGCGTTAGCTGCTTGAGCCACAGGTGCTGAGCCTCTATATCTTTATATATAGGGTTCATGTGCAATTTAAAATTATGCACGTGTGCATAAAGTTCTTTGGCAATTTAAAATCGCATGCAAATTAAAATTGCACATGAACTTTAGGGACACCATGTATAACTTATTTATTCTTCTCCCCCTGGAAAATCTTAATAGAAAACCAGCTACATTTTTACCATCAAAGCTGAATCCTACTGAGTGCAATGGCTCACACATGTCATCCTAGATACTTGGGAGGATGAGGCAGGAGGATCTCTTGAAGCCAGGACTTTGAGACCAGCCTTGACAGCATAGCCTCATGAGACCCCATTCTCTAAATACATAAATAAAGCTGAATCCCTTGTGTCCCAATCTCAATCTTTTACTTCTCTTTGGGGATGGGCTGCCATCTTCAAGCCTGGATCTCCCAGTTCATAGGCTCCATCCTTCTCATCACTGAGTTCCCCAAAGTATGGCCCACAGCAGAGATTCTCTCATTTCCTTTATTTATTTATTTTTATTAACTCATAACTGTGTACATTGATGCATTTGTGAGGTGCAGTGTGCTGATTTGATATACAATGTGAAATGCTTACATTGAACTGATTAACACATCCATCACCTTGCTTACTTATTCGTTGTGGTAAGATAATTATACTCTTTTCTTAATAGTTTTGAAATGTAATACTGCATCATGCACAGTAGGTGAGGTCTCCCCAAATACTCTGCCTTCTCCCGCCTACCCTCCCCTTCTACTATCTGGACCAGTTATGTCTTACCATTTATATGAATGTATAGACCATTATATATTGATTTCCTAGTAGTATTGAGTACATTGGATACTGATTCTCTCATTTCAATGGGTGACAGAACCAGCTGAGAGAGTTTTGATCATCCTGCTGGCAGGACACACCCCAGACCAAATAAGTTAGACTCTATAGGGCTGAGATCCCAGGGATTCCAATGTGCAGCCACGTTTGAGAACTCATAGTTTAGACATCTGTCTCCATTTCCTAAGTCCTCATTCCTTCTCCACAATACAAACCTGTTTCTACCCCCTCAACTGCTTTTTAAAAGGTGGTTAACAAGTTCCTTCCTGAAAAATTCCCCAGATTTTTGTTGGTGTCTATCTTATTTGATTTTCTCTGGAATTTGACACTTGACCCTCCTCCTTCCTTGGAACAAGCTTCCCTTTGCTTTCGTTGCACCATTTTCTTCTGAAGTTTCTCTCCCTTCTCTGGCTAATGCCTGCCTCAGTGCCTCCTTTGTCCTACTTTTTCTTATTTCTCCTTCCTTTTGCCTCTAGGCCGAGCATTTCTGGAGGCCATCTCAGTCTTTGCCTTGTGCATCCCCTCTCAAGGCTTGACAGCCTCTCTTGGTGAGGACCCTCCATCTCTTCTCCTTGAAGTACTTGATTTCAATCCTACATATCCAGCCGTCCCCAGAAATCCTCTCTTATTTGCCCCTTAGGATTCCCAAACAAGATGTCTGGGTTGAATTCATCATCTTCATCTCTCCTGGCCTGTCACGTGCTTATTTCTCAATTGGAACCACCTCAACCTGCCCTTCCTTTGTTAAGTTTCTGTCTCAGTGATAGAATTTTCTATCTCCCTAGACACCCAACCAGAAACCCTAGAGTTGGCCCTTCCACCTCCCTATGTCTTCCTTCCTACATTTGATTAGACTCAGGTCCTATGTATTCTGTCTCCCTAACATCTTCCAAATCTACCTCCTCTGCCTCCCCTTCACCATCACCCTTTTCATTTCTTATTGGGATTATGCCACCTCTATTTACATCCCAGACTCTCAAATATGTCTTCTCTATGGCCACCAGAGTCATCTCTATAAAGTACTAATCTAAGAGAAGTCTTCAGTGGCCCCAGATCATTTTAGAATAAACTCTAAGCCCTTTCTCATGGCCTATAGGTCCTGAATTTCTCTCCAGCCCATCTCTTGCTAGAGCCGTGCTGAAGCATTTGTGATTCCCTGCTACTGTCTTCTGGCTCACTGCATTTGCACCTCTGTCTCCCAAGAACATCTTTTACCCACTTCTTTGCTTAAGCCTTCAAACCTCACCTCACAACTTCCATCAGGAAGTCTTCTGTATCAGTTTCGATATTTTCAGCTCAACTAACAAAACACTGAACTAGGTATTTAATAGTATACTAAAGAGGTTTAGTATCTCCCTAGTAAGACATCTTCAATAAGCAGTTCCAGAGCTGGCTACCTTAGCAGCTAGCTGGTGTCTGAGCCTGAGCTGCTTTTTTTATTCGTCTTGGCTTTCCCCAAATGGTCTTAAAAATGCATGCCTGGACTCCAAACATCAGACCAATGCAAAACCACATTCACAACCATGAATGAAGTGAGAACTTCCCCTTTGACACCTCTTTCTCTCTTCTTCTCTCTCTCTCTCATCAGAGAGGAAAGTGTTTCCCAAAAGACTTCCCTTCTGATCCCTTTAGGAGATCTGGGTCTCTGGTTCACTGTAGACAAACCACTGGCAAAGGGAGAAAAGTTATTGTGGTTTATAGGTGACTGGGGGAGAAAGGCATCTTCTTTGAGTACACTGCCTCATGTAGAACAAAGTAAGGTTTCTCTTGGTAAGGACAAAGTGGGGTGGGGGGAGAATAGCGGTTGGGAAGGCTATTGATGGTTTTGGTGTGGCTTCTTCCCCAGGTGTCCTTTGCTTAATACTCCCTCACCAGAGTGAGTTAGATGCTTTTTAAGAATTCTATTATTGTACTTTCCAAACTATATTTCAGTTAGTGATTTACGTATCTACCTCCTTACACTAACCTCCATAAAGCCAGGCACTCTTGTGTTTATCTTTGATTCCTTAAGACACTAAGACTTGAGACCTAGCAAAGGCCTAGTGCATAGCATGTACTCAATAAAAATAGATCAATAAACAATTATTGATTGAATGATTTCATGATTGAATTAATTAATTGGTGAAATGTCCAGGAAATTTTCCACAGAGTCTAGAATTGTGGTTGTTTCAATGCTAATAATTTGATCTATCTATATAGTGATAGAAAAAATAGACTGATCCCTGTCGAGTTTGTGCTATGTGCCCCATGTAATTTCTATTGTTTTGTTGCTTTTGTGACTTAGGCCTATGGTTTGTTCCCACTGTAGCAGCAGTCAAAGGACCACTTTATTCATTAAATAGAGTTAGAATTTCCAAACCATCCTGGAGATGGTAAGCCATGTTTTTCCTCTTGATCTATCAGTGGTTTGCCAGGCCAACATGGACCAACAACATCCATCAGCTTCCAATTTTAGGGTAGAACTTCAAAAGCAGAGCTTCTTTTTTGGGGTCAAGTTGACCTGTGAGTTCCACCTTCTTCACACTAACCCTCAGTTAGTAGAACCGCATAAGCCCAGTGAAGTGGTCTGAAGCTTCCCATCCAGTTCCCTAGCAAATATTTATTGAGGGAATTGGTTAATGAATCATCTGACTGGCTGGTGTGTAATCTTCAAAAACAGGCACCACAGACAAGAGTTCTTATTGAAAAGGTATGTTGAAACACCTTTAAAACACCTTTAAAAATGACCAAATTGGACCTTTTATCAATGTTGACATTGATACACCTTTTAAAAACAACCAAATTAGACCTTTTATCACTGTTGACATTCTGTTCTCAAACTAATTATCTGGTTATATAACTGACCTTATTAAGGGCTGTTTCCACCTTCTTAAGTTACGTTTGGCAAACAAAATCAAACCCAAATACAATTTATGATCTTGCCAGTTTCAAAAACTGCCATTTTTGATGTCCCCAGAACTCCCTATTAGACTCAGAAATCCATCGCAAACTGTTGTTGGAGGAAGGAAGGTTGTGAATCAAATCAATAAATGAATAATAAATAAAACATCCAATGATTAACTTAGGGCATGAAAATAAAAATAGACGTGTCAACTGAAGTATGCTCTGCTAATTCTCTAATATAGTATGAATGCTAGCTAGTTGATTTTAAAAAATTGTTTTTGACATGTATACAGAAGATAGTTCCTTAGCAAGAAAAACACTACAAAGTAATGTCATGACAATATCTCAAGTGGAGATAAGGATTATTATCCCCATGGCAGAAATCATGGCCAGGACCCCTTAGCCTAGTGGAAATACCAAATAGAATTTTCTATTAGAAATTAGGGTCTGTGAAAACAAAGTCCTAGAATCATGCCCTAGACATCCAGGCAGGAGCTCCTCTTAGCACTGATCCCCCAAGTGGGCTTTGTCAAAGGATCAGTGAGCTGGAGATGGCTGCCTGGCTGTTAGGAGTGGTGAGCCCTTCTGGCCTGAGCAGTAGCAATCTCATGAGGATATGCAAAAGTTCAACTCCAACAATTCATCAATCAGAAATTAGGGCTTATTAGGCCCAAGTTATAAACCAACCTATGAAACAAAGGAACAGAAAAAGTAACTGCCAATAAGCATTGCTTTGAACAACAAACCAAAGGCCGATCTTAGCTCACTCAGTCATACAAAAATCCCTAAAGGGCAGAAATAGCTAGATGATGGTACTATTAGTGCATAATGTTAAGGTTTGAGCAGACTCTGAAATGCATATTCATAAAATTGCTAGTGAAGATGAGCTTTGTAATTTATTTAATCCAAATTCCTCTTTCAACTTAAGAAGGAGCCAAGTTTTAAGGAGGAACAGGAGATGCCTCATCTCGTAGTGCTCTCTCTGGGAGAGGTAGGACTGGACCCTGAATAGGGAAGTCATGATAGGAGCCACGATAGGATCTTTGTCCAGTAGGGGAGGACGTATACTGAAAGGAAACCAACCTGATTGGGTTTGTGTTTCAGAAAGATTGCCGCAGCTTCTGTGTGAGAGGCAGATGTGACAGGAAAGGAAGTGACAGGGTCTCGCTCTCTGAGACCCCTGTGGGGCTAGGTATCTCCACACTGGATGTCCTTTTTAATCTCCTCAACACCATTTCAAATACACATGCAAGCTGTGGGAGCTGGGGCACAGGGAGGGCAGGGAGACGCCATGGCTCTTACTGGGCTGGCTAAGGCATGCTCGGTCCTTTGGCTGGAGCCATGGCTGTGGTCAGGAAGGGGCAACTGGAGCCTGACATAGGAAAGGGAAGCCTGATGAGGAGGACAGGGTGGATGCAAAGGGTGCTTACGACTGGTTCCCATGCATGAGGGTGGAGTGCAAGAGAGGGCAGGAGTCCACTGCCTCTGAGCTTGTTTGCTCATCTGTCCCTAGGAACCATAGGTCCTGCTGATATTCACACAGCCTCACCTCCAGGGATGACCTTAAGGAGGAGAAAAGCACAGAATCACCTGAGCATCACCACAAAGGACAGTTCATTTTTGTCACACTGACCTCTTTTTTTGGAGTCCTCACACATGATAAAACTAAATAAAATCATCCCAGGGATCCATCAGGGAAAAGGAAAATTCCAGGGAGGGAGCATAAGGGCCAGAATGGGTGCCTCGGAAATAGGAGTGTGTGTGCGTGTGCGTGTGCGTGTGTGTGTGTGTGTGTACACATGAGAGCCAGAGTTCCAGAGTCAAGACCTCCCTGCTATTTTGGTTTTCCTCGTGTTTTTGTTTTGCCTTTTCTGGTCTCTTCTTTTTCTTTCTTGTCCCTTTCTTATCTTCACTTTCTTTTCTTCTTTCCTCTTTTCTTGGGTCTATTTCTTCTGGGGTGTCTCTAAAAGACCTTGGGTGAGTATCTTCCCAGTGAGAGGGTGAAGAGTCGGGCTCCCTAGGCCCCATAAGGTGGGGAGGCCCTGAGGGAGGGAAGTGGGTCTCCCTCTGACCTCCCCTCTAGAAGTGTCATGTACACGAAGTGCTTCACATTTACGCCGTATTAATTATATGTTCCCATGTGCACATCATGTATCAGATTAACCCCATTGTAAGGTTTACTGACTTGCAATAATAAATCATCTTCACAAATCCCCAGCCATTCATATTTGCTGCTCATCTAGTCACCTAGCTACACATAGTAAGAACCGAGGAGCTTTGGTTTCTACCCTGCCTTCTCATTCATTCATGCATCCTTCAGTCATTCATTCTTCATTTAGCAAATGTATATAAACTGCTCTGTGCTGTGCTAAGATTATGAGAATTTACCGTATCATAAAATGATATAAAATGTGAATTTATGGGGCGGTGCCTGTGGCTCAAGGAGTAGGGCGCTGGTCCCATGTGCTGGAGGTGGTGGGTTCAAACCCAGACACTGCAAAAAAAAAAAAAGTGAATTTATGGAAAAATGCATTGAAACCTTTACGTCCTATACAAATGCATTTTCTATGAATGCATCTTCTTTTTTATATGCAAAGATGAGCCCTCTACCCTGCCATCAGCAGGACAAATACTTTAGCTGCTGTGTGGGTCTGGTGTGGGGTGCCCTAAACCATCCCTTCCGCACTCCAGGCTCTGCGTGATCCTACATCTGTGCCATAGTTGCATTCTGAAACCCCATTCACTGGTATATTCCAGCTTGAGTCTCCACATGCAGGGTTCTGATGCCTTTCAGTTCATTTAAAAATTAAAGTTGCTCTCTGGTCTCACTCTTGCTCAGGCTGGTCTTAAACTGGTGAGTTCAAGCAATTCACCTACCTCGGCCTCCCAGAGTGTTAGAATTACAGGAGTGAGCCACCAGGCCCAGCCCTTACATCTAGTTTTTAATACCTCTTTTGTAAAGCACCAAATGCTAAAAATGAATCTGACTAACCAAACCTAACCAGGGTCTCACTATTTCTTTTTCTATTACCTATAAGATTTGGCATGATCTGTTTTTTTTTTAAATTATCTTTTACTTTTATTGATAAATATTAGTTGTCTATTTTTTTGAGACTTTGGAAAAAACAAAATAAGAAGAAGAAGTTAACTGATCGAAGTATTCTATAACAGACAAACTCCTATCTGACAATGGGAAAGTTACTTTCTTTGCATTATTACTATTATTATTGCTTAATATTTTGTTGCAGCAATCGTCTGATTTCTTTTCTGAATGTATTTATCTTCATTCGTTCTTTATGAGGTTTTTGTTCTCAGTCCTTATGTTAAACATTGTTATTGTCATTAAATTTAGCCTTTTTAATTCTGTGAAGGCAAAAGTGGAAACCTAATATCCACATGTATAAGTAAGAAAAATAAATTTAAATAAAATAAATTTTAAAAAATGGATGTGCATATGAATACACATATACCCCCAACTTAGATCTGGATGTCAACCTGGCAATGACAGGTGACAGGATCTTCAAGCACCATCACTGCATGAATTAAAGTTTATTAGAGGGTCACAAATGACCCTGAAGACTGGCTGGAAGTACCACTGAGTCCTTGACAAGTGAGAGACTTGAACAGCAAAGAAACTCAGTGACTTTTGAGAGACAGCCTCTAGAAGTTTAGCGCCTAATTTAAATTTTGTTGCTTTAGCTTCGGAGCTATTTCAATTCCAAGATCTTACATATTAGGCAGTATCCAGGCTTTAGAGCTGGCTGGAGTTAAGTGGCTTCCTCCTTTCTAATAGAGACAGAGACGCTCAGTCTTGGACAAACAGAAAATGATTTTACAAGACACTTTATGGTGAAAGGAGACACCTTAGCTTTAGGGCTTGCTATAATGAGGCTAAACGACTTGCCGCAAGCTTCAAACTTGAGGGTTTAGTAAAATCTTTATCTTCGATTACTGTCAGATGAGCTTCATCAGGCTCCAAAGGCTTTGCTTTATGCCATCCCATGAAAAGAAATTATGCGGCTGGAAGGAAAGGGGTGCTTGCCCAAGTACCAATTTAGTGAGACATGGCCATGGCCATTATCGAGGTGAACACAAAAGGTGGGCGTGAAGGTCCTCCGGTGCCCTTGTGTTCTCCTCCTGTGCCCTTGTGTAGAAGTTATCAATGTGCTATTATTACCCATTGAAAACCACTGGGAAAAAGCCAGGAGCCCACAAAGCACATTCAGACTAATCATCTCAGTGTATTTAATCACACAACTGTCAGCCTTAGTGTAATCACAGCCAGCACAGCCGGCAAATGGCATTTCAGAAATGTTACTGTCAGGCCCTGTCTCTCCTCAGTCTCTGTGGTTTCCTTCCACAGTTGAGATGATTTAACCCTCACCAGCAAGGTCAGCCCCGCAGCAGTTTCTAGGAAGAGAACTGCAAATATGCATGCCCCTCTTCCCACTCTCCTACCCGAGGCAGACATCATTAATGGATCACCATCCTCATTTCTATTAGCTCAGAGAGATGCAGCTTTAGAATCCTCTTGAATTTAGTGTTCCAGTTGGATACAGGATAATGAGGCTGAACGACTTGCCGCAAGCTTCAAAACTTGAGGGTTTAGTGAAGTCTTTGTCTTCGATTACTGTCAGATGAGCTTCATTTCCTCCATGGCAGTCCAACAGCCTGGGACTGGCATGGAGGAAACCTACGTGGCTTCCTTGAATGAACCTGCTGTAGGAAGAACATAAAGAGAACCAGCCTCAGACCATAGTTCCCACTAGAATCACTCGTGCTGCTTGGTCTATTCCTGACTTTGTGTTTCTATTTTTATAATTGGGCTCTGCGGGATACATCCATTCACCATTCAGCCAGCCAGCCAGCCACCCATCCAGCCAACCAACAAAACATTTACTTAGCGCCTCCAATAGATCAGACGCTATTCTAAGCCCCCAAAGTACAGTGTTTACACTCTAACAGAACTTATATCCTAATGATAGAGGTGGATTATAAACAAATGAACAAAGTAATTGAGTACTAATAAATAAGAAGAAGAAAATTAAGTCAGGACAAGGATATACACATGTCAAAACTAATTAAATTCACAGTTTGAATATGTGTATTTTACTATATTTCAATCAGATCTCCATAAAGCTGAGGAGGAGAGAGATTTAAAGCTGGATGGGGAGAGAGGTGAGTGGTGTTTCAGAATCACCAAAGAACTCCTCTCTTAAGTAGCAGCAATGCAAGAGCAGAGTCTGTGTGAAGTGAAAGCAGATATCTGGGAAAGACCATTCTAGGTTCAAGAATGATAGACAATTATTTGATTAATATTCCCCTCTGTTTTCAGATGAGCTTTAAAGAGGTTATATAACTTGTCTAAGTTACTTTATTAGTTAATATGAGCGGCAGTAACACACACACACACACATCTCAGTTCTAATTCAATAGAAATGTGTTTCTTGCTCACCTGAAATCTAGAGCAAGTGTTCCCGACTGGCCAAAGCTTCCCTTCAACCAGTGATTCCAAGGTCAAGCCTCATTTATCTTAGGGTTTAACTGTCAAAACCAAGGTCAACCCAACAGTGCAGTGGAATGAAGAATGGGGTGTGGGACTCATGGTGTGTTGACTAAATGCAGTCACATTTAGTTAGTGGCCACAACTAACCACAAGGGATGTGTGCTCAGGAGTAAGAATGATGAGGCATGGACACAGTCTCCATAGTTAGAGAGTGGCTGGACCAGGATTTTAAACCCCCCCCCCCCCCCGCCCTCCGTCTGCATCCAGAGTCAACTCTGTCACTGACCTCTTTTGACTCCATGATAGGAACTTCTTTTGCAACATCTGAGAGCCACCTCCTGCCCCAGTGGTGTGGTCTGGTCTCTGTGCCTGTTGACGTCTTTCACCCAGCCCTCCTGCCTACCTGCCTATTCCTGAGGACCGCCTTTTCTCAGAGCCCCTTTCCCTGAGTTTTGGCCATGCATGAGTGTGCTGGGTCCCCTGGTCTGCTTGCCACAGTGAACCTGCATCCAGAGCTCATTGTCCCCCTGGCCCAGCATCTGCTCCTGCCCTATGGGTAGGCTTCTCCCAGTCTTATCTGGCTTTGTAGGAATTAAGGAGCTCTTTTTTGTCAGTGGTAAATGCAGTCACTATACTTGCAAAATCAATAGTTTCGGCATGCACAACCAATTAGACCATGTGGTTAAAGGAAAAGTTTAGGTGCTTTTGTAGAATAAAAGCAAGCAACTTTAATTTTTTAAAATCAATTATTTGTATTTTCTCACATTTTATTCCACAGTACAAAATTTATTAAAATGCATGAAGAAACAACATTTTGTTTTTAAACTGACATTAAATTAAAATGTTTGGTAGGAGATAACACAATTTATTTAAATATATTCCAATTCAGGATGAAGGTAAGCAGTTTATTTCAGAAGGTTTATGGTTTTTAGCGATAGCTTTTCATTAAACCACACAACTTTTGAAGCCTTTCTCTTTCCATTCTCGCTGCTTTTATTCTATTCTTCTATTCTTTAGAAGTTCACAGTGTTATAGAAGTGAAATATAAGAATGATAGAAACCACTCGAAAACA